>JBCFYV010003508.1:27032641-27140141 GCA_039000515.1 Timema cristinae | reverse complement strand
ATACTCATACAACACTATCATACATAATACTACAACATACATAACATAACATACACACATCAACCATACATACATACACTATACATCATAATACATACATCAACATACATAATACATACATACATACACATACATACATACATACAATACATACATTATACATACAATACATAACTACTACACATACATATACATACATACATAATAATCACTACATACATACATAACACTAATCATACAACATACATACATACTACATACATACATACATAAACTAACATCATAATACATATACCACTACATCAAACATACATACATACATACATTAATACATACAATAACATAATCATCATACATCAACATTTCATACATAACATACATACATAATAATATAATCATACTACTAATACATCAACATACATACATACACATATACATACTACACAATACATACATACATCATACATACATCACATACACACACTACATACAAATACATCAACATACATACATACATACTAATACATAATACATACATACATACATACATACAACATTACAATATACATACATACATACATACATAATACATACATACACACTACATACATACATAAACATACATACATACATACATACATACATCATACATACATACATACATACACATACAATATACATACATAACATACTATACATACATACATACATAACATACAAACATACATACATACATACATCACATACATACATACATACAACATACATATATACATACATACATCATACAATACATCAACATACATACTACAACATACATACATCATACATACTATACAACATACACATACATACTCATACATACATACATAATCATACATACATACTAAATCACATACATACATACATACACATACATCACATACAATACATCATACATACATATACATACATACATACATACATACATACATTCATACATCACAACATACATTACATCATACATACATACATACAATACATACATCACATACATATACATCACATAATACATCACATACATACATACACATACATACATACATACATAACATATCAAAACATACTTTACATACATACATACATACATACATACTTACATACATACATAATACAATACATACATATCAACATACATAATACTACATACATACATACATACATACATACATACATACATAATACATACATACATACATACAATACATACTACACAAACATACATACATATATATACATACATACATAATACATACAAATACATACATAACATACATACATACATACATACATACACATCATACATCATACATACATACATACTCACATACATACATACATACATACATCATACTACATTTCATATACATCATAATTACATAATATACATACATACATAATACATCACATAACTACAACATACATACATACATACATACATATCATACATACATACATACAATACATTACATACATACACTACATACATACATCACATACATACATACATACATAATCTACATACATACAATACATACATACATACATAATTCACATACATACATACATACATACATACATCACATACATCATACATACAAATACATACATACATACATATATACTATACATCACAAACATACATACATACATACTACATACATACACATACATACAACATACACCATACAATACATACATACATACATACATCATATACAAACTACATCATTACATACATACATACAATACATCACATACATACATATAACATACATACATACATACATACAACATACATACATACATACATAATACATACATACATACTATCCAACATACATTCATAACTACATACATACATCAACATAACATATCATCTACATACATACTACATCACATAATACACACATCATACATACATATACATACATACATACATACATACATATACATACATACATACATACATACATACACATACAATCATACATACATACATACATACATACATACATTACACACACAACTACACACCTACACACCTAACCACCTACACACCTATACACATACACACCTACACACACCTACATACATACATAAATAATTACATATTTAATTACATACATAATTACTTTCATACAGTACAATTACGTACATTACATACATACTCATTTTCTTTTTATACATGTTTTTTTCTTTTACATAATTTTAAAATAAAGAGAAAAATTTTCTTGAACACCTCCCCCCCACTAATTTTAGCTATGGGCTGCCACTGTCATATCCATAGTAGTGTCTTATTCACCTTATATAACAACAAACAAACAGCTGAGTTTGTTTAGAAATAAGGACAAATATGTTTTGACTTACCAGGAGAGTAAGAGACACCAGGAGGTATATATACATTTAAATTAACACTTCCAAATAGTAAATAAATATATTTACAATGTTTTATAGATGATGGATGATGGATGACTCACTCAGTAAATTTAGATATCCCATACATAAACATGACAAATCTGTTTTGGGGTATTGGGAAAACAACAAACATCAAGAGGTAGTTAGTTAGCTCTAGGTTTAATTTTCTTCTTCAAAGAAAGGATGTATATTTTGAAGTACCATGAGATTAAGATACACCAGGAGGTTTATTTACATTAATATAAACTCAGCCATATGGTAAATTAATAATCTTAAAAATATCTTTTTTAAGTTATTTTACCTGCCTCATATACATGAATGATCCGCTGTGTGGTATTAGGTTAATATCAAACATCAATAGGTGGGTGGTAAGCAACATGATATTCTGCCTCAAAAAGAGGACAATATGTACATTTTAATAAATAATCTAAATTTTTATTTAGCTGCATCATAAACAAGACAAATCACTTGTGAACTATCAGGAAATAAAAACAATCGCCAAGAAGAGTTGGATGTTAATTTAAATTTCCACCTAAAAAAGAGGACATCTATGTTTCGAGGTATTAGGAGAGCAAGACACACCAAGAGGTCTTAACTTAAGACTACATAGTTTATTTTAGTTGCCTCAGAAACATAAAAAAAACTCTGTCATGAAGTATTAGGCAAACAACAAACACCAAGAGCTATGTATTAATTTAATTTGCTGCCTCTAAAATAGAACCAATATGTTTTGAAGTACTAGAAAAGTACTTCAAAATTGTTATTTAGCTGCCTCAGAAACAGAATGATTTGGGTGCGGGTATTAGGAGAATAACAAACACCATACATTATTATCATTTATTTTTCCACCTCAAAATATGGACAAACACTAGAAGAGGAACTGTTCCTATGGTCACCATGGCATGGTTAATTAATCTAAAGTTAGTATTAAAATTTCTGCTGGCTCCACATCTTCATAAAGACTAACATCAAATCATCTCACTGCAGGTATAGCGTATACACAACCTCCAAAGTATACCCTGGACAGTCCTACGTTCCCAAAAAGCGGGAAACATTCTTCATACATGACAACCACCGACTGGACACTGCATCTCTCACACTAAAAAAAAACTTTTTTTTTTGTCTTATAAAGATATTTATTTTTGATTGTTGTTCTACTTTAATTTTGTATTGGAAAAAAAAAAATTTAAAGTGATACATATCAATAGGCTCATAGTATGGACGTGATTATTGCCAAATATTATATTTGCTTACTATCTTAGTTTTTTTTTGTTTCAAATATATTTTATTTAAACTAACTAGTTAACTAAGTAATTTGGTTCTGATCAAATTTGTAGCAAAAATTATGATTCTTTAAAGTGTTTACTTGGATTTGATTATTTAATAATCTGGAAAATAAGAAATTCACCCCCTATGGGGATTTTATTATGTTTTTAATATATTTCAAGGCCCTAATGACCTTGATGTGTCGATGGGCCTTTATACATAATAATAATAATAATAATAATAATATAATAATAATAATAATAATAATAATAATAATAATAATAAATTCACCTGATGTGCAAACCATACACGATATTAATAAAATGAGTTTGTATATCTGTCCGTCATGAGCATTGCACAATATCTATTGCAGGCAGAGGTCTGAAATTTAAACATTAGTAGCCCCTGTGCACCTCGAAGCCAGAATTCTAAAATTTGTATTAGATTTTTAGCATAAATAACCTAAAATAAATTAATTTTTTTAGCTACAAACAGATTAATCTAAATATGATCCTACTTTACTAAATGTTGCTAGAAAAAAGATACAATAAAATCTACATATATAATATAGTGAGACCTCCTTTCTCCTTCACTCTTCTATATACTTCCTTCCATTGGTCTGCTCTGCACTTTAACCTTCTGCCAGTGATCCCCCCTCCCCCCCCCCCCCCCTTCCACTTCAATATTCTCTAAGGTATCCTCTACTTTTACATTTTACCCACATGGTCATAATATCTTCGATGCGACTTCTCTTATAATCTTTCTTGCACTGGTTCCTTCCTATCTAACTCTCTCACTCTCTTAATTTCTCACTTTGTTCATTCTTGTCACTCCTATTCTGATTTGCATGAAAGTGAACTGAACATTGTTTCTTTCGGCCAGATTTTATGACAGCAGAAAAGTTAAACAATTATTTAATACAAATCCGGGAAATTTAGAGACCCCAATAAATATGGGTATTCTAGGTATTATTATTAATGCTATGTATCTTAAATAAAACAAAAACAAAATTTTAGAAGCACAATTCCTTTTTATTATATTTATACATAATAAAAATACATAGTTTATATAATTTTATTGACAAATCAATTCATTTCCTATTTGATACAGATACAAAAATATACAATAATAATACTCTTATGCACAAAGGAGGAATATAAAAATAACAGTTTAACATCCTGAAAAACCTTATTTATTCATTTAAGTGAAAAATGACAAATTGAACACGGGAATTGAACCTGAGGCCTATGGCTTTGCATGCCAATGTTCTACCACCAAGTCATCCCTTATCCTTCACTAGTTATTGGTCGGTGTATTAAATCTATATGTGGTAACCAGGATAGCTCAGTGGTAGAGCATAAGCGTACAAAGCCAAAGGTCTCTGGTTTGATTCTTGTGTCCAGGTTGTCATTTTTCAATCGAATTAAATTCAGCTACCAGGATTGATCCTGTAGCTAAACATCACATATCAGTTTATTATATACATTGATTACCTATTATTTATATTTTTGATTTCTACATAATTACATATTATCAAAACATATCAAAAGTGTTATCATAAGATGAGATTTAAATTGAGGGTGGGTGCTTAAAATCCTTAAATATATTTGAGATTTGGAAAAAAAAAAAATTTGAATCTGAATAGTTTTTTAAAACCATTATGTATCTTACTAGTGGTTTAGCCCCCCATCCTTATAGTAAAAATCTAACAACTAGACCCCATACCACTAATTTACCACTATAGGGAATACAAATCAAAATATAAAGAAAAAAAAGTACATCACTCTGCAGTGCTACAAGGGTAGTTGTAGGGGTGGGGTTGGGTGACAAATGGAGCATTTGCACCTTTCGAAGATCACAAATATTCTTTAATAAAAACAAGAATCCTATGAAGTACAACTAAAATACTGAGCACATAAGATGAGTTGAATGAATAGATTTAGAACTTGATGATAAAAAGGTTTACCGATTAAATAATAAATATACATTAGAAGTACCTTTAAAATTACCGATTAAAAAAAAAGTACAGTAATAATAGCTTTGATACATCATATGAAAGCCTACTTACACAATTTAAATCACTTGCCCTAAGCTACCATTAAAAAAAACACAGCTAAAAGTAGCTTCTATAGGCATTTGACACTAATGTATTTTCTTGGTCTCAGGTGGTTACGGGGCTGTGCCCGCCCCCTCCTCCTTTCACCAAATTTAGTTTCTTTCACGTAATCACATTCAAGCTATAGTCTTAATTGAATGCCTCCCACAAAGTAAATCTGTTTTCTATGATTCAGATTTGAAACATCTATAATTTAATTAATCACAGAAATGGTTATTAGAATTTAAATATTAAATTGACAACATAATTAATCAATGTAATCAATGTTTAATTCATTGAACCTATAGCAAAACAATAATTACTTTTACAATTTATTCATTCATAATGAAATTTCACTAGAAGACCCATCTGGAAAGACCGATTTCAAAATTGTTATATGTATACAAACATAATACGTTCATGCTATTGTTACAACTTTTTTCTACACCATAAATATATAAATTATATGTTATTCTTACAAGTTGGTGATATGATGAAGCAGATTAATTTTTACATTTTATGTAAACTGCCGCAATATATGTACCACCACTGGTACACAAAATACTAAACTTCTGAAGAAATGTCAGCCAAAGTAATTGATTTATTCATTGGTACGGTAAACATAATTATAAACTTCTTAAGAAATGTCAGCCAAAGTACTTGATTTATTAATTGGTAACCACATAATATTTAAAACAAGAAAATATGATGAAAGGTATACAGAGTATAAGAGATAACAATAGTTTAAGACAATTACGAGATAGTAGGCACAGTAGTAACAATTTTGGAAAAAGGGCAGTCGATTATTTAATCACAATTACAGCCTGTAGCAGGGTTGTTTGGTACTCCTCGAAAATGTATTTGTACTGCTTTCCTTAATTACCCCCTGACCCAATTTAAGGAATGATTGACAACGGATAAAATAGTGGATATTAATGTCAGACTAGCAGACATTGCTTTAAGTTAAATATTAGTATATTTAATGCCTAGTGTCTTAACAGAGTTTTTCTATAGGTGTGTAAGAGACCTGATATGTAAAAGAAAAGTGTCCTTGAAGTGTTGGGGAGTTTTAGTGCAGGCAGAGGCAGATTTACGCACCAGACAAGTAGGCACGTGCCTACGGCGGCAGATTTTGAATGACAAAAAAAACAAACAAAAAACATATTATCCTGCCAGTTGAAATAATTTTTTGGCTTGTCTTAATTGAAGGTAATTTATTGTCTGGCATCAATGACCAGTTCACTCAGCAGAAATAAAAGCGAAAGATACCATATACTATTTTCTTATTGTATACATGCTAATATTTTATCTGTAGTAACATGTTCTAAAGTCTACTAATGCAGACTTTGTATTTTTAAACTATATGATATTTAAATTTGTGTATTGTGATAGTGTTAGACTTTTTATTTCAATTTTATATAAGTCTTTGCTTAGATTCTTAATACTTTTAAAATCTCACTAGAATAAATAATAAAATAATGTAAGTACTTTTTATCTGTCATTCCACATATTGCACTTGTGTATATGGTATGTGTGTCGGTGTATGACGGGTGGTAGTGAGTAAACGAGGATTTAGAAGATTAAAAACTAAGGAAGAAAAGTGAGCGGCAAATTATCTAGTAACTATGGGCGGCAGAGTCGTAAATCTGCTCCTGTGTGTAGGATGTACTTTGTATCAATGTTAAACATACGCAGCAGGAAAATATACCTTGTAAGTAAGAACCAGTGGAGGCCATGGGAATGTAGATTGTGAGAAGCATGCTAGCTGTCAAGAGGAGAAACAGGATTAGGAATCAATTTGTCTGTGCAAGAGTTGGGGTACAGGGAGTACATGAGATAATAGGGTCAGGTAACGAGGATGAAAAAGGAGAGAACAGCAAAGAGAATGATGAAGATGAAGAATGGAGGAAAAAGACCACAAGGGAGACCAAGAAAGAGATGGGAGGAGCAGATAACAGGAAGCGTGCAAGTGGTAGGATAAGAATGGAAGTGATTAAAAGAAGGAGAGTGGTGGAAAGCTAGATGAAGATAGAGCCGTTTTACTGAAGTGACCCAGCCACAGGCCGGACGATGATTAGGATGATGGTGGTATAACAAAGTATGTTAGCAAAACGACAAAGAGAAACACAACGTTTAGAACAGGTTACTTGTTTTTGTCATAAACATTGACATAGTTGAACATATCATGTTTTGATTGCAGCATAAATCAAATACTGGGTGAGTTTATTTATCCTATGTACATTTTAATTAAATTGGATACCTCTCTCATAACCAGATGGATAAAAAACTTGAGCCTTTTCCAGGTTTTATAGACAACATTTAGAAACATTTCTGACAACTTTTTACAGTTTTTTAAATGTGTGAATGACAATTTTTTCATTAATTATATTGATAAAATTACAAAAAAGTGTGGAACTAGTCAATTATTTTAATTACTTAACTTATACTTATTTTTAATTAAATTCCATTCCCTTGACATAAAAATCCTTTACTTTTTTATTTTTTTATTATTATTTGTTAAGTCTGTAACCAGCATGTTTGATGGATTTAAAGACCCATATAAAAGCTCTTTGAACAGGATTGTGTAAATAATATGGCAAAAAAGGAAAGACTTGGATGAAAAGAAAATTATGAACATGTGTGAAAGTGTCGACTAAAAATTAGAATGAAAGTTATTTTTGTTGTGAAGAAGATAATGGTGATATATAAAGAATGCAAATAATTATTTGATTGATTACAATAGTGATAAAATATCAAATTACAAACATAGATTGTGTAGCCATATTAACAAATAAAAATCACTAGCCCTAAATGTACGGTATTTATTTACTGAACTTAAAAAAAAAATGGTTTCAGTAAAGCAAGATGGTATTTTATTTGTATTAGAATGATTAAAGTAAATATATGTTTAATGTAAAACACTGCATTCATTTTTAAGGAAATAAAAGAAATCCAATGCCACTAATTATTTTTTAAACAATAATTTGATATTTTTTTATAATCTTAAGAATATTTTATGTAAGGTTATTTGTAATAGATCACTAGGATAAATCATGGTTTAAATTAGGAGGGATAGCCATGGAGTAGAAATTGTATAGTCAAAATACTAAAAAACACACAAACACATTTTTAAGAACAAGATTTCATTATCACAGACAGCTTCTTCAGTTTAATGAGTGTAGACTAAGGTTCTTGGTTGGATATTATGAACATAATTGGTATGGCACACAGCACAGACTTTCTCAAGCTTATATCTTAAAATATATAATTACTAAAAACTCAAAGATTTGTGAAATGAAAACATTGTTCTAGAAACATTACACCAAAGATCATAAATGAAATAAGATACATTGTTACTTACTCTATGGCATTAAAAACTAGGAACAATGTTACAGAAAAATTGAGGAAATAAAAATATATATTTGTTCACCAAAGAGAATAAGAATCAAATCCATTTTCAAAGACCTGAATATAAGACTATATATATTTGATTATAGCTCAGAACCTATTGGTTTTATAAAAATATATTTCAAATAAAAGATTTATGGATTTAATAGTAATACAACTTTACAACTATAAGATACTTTGTATCTCAAATAGTTGAGAAATGATGAAAATTGTAAAATTTCCCTCATTTAAAGTACTCTCAAAGTCATTTTCATGAGAAAATGAGAATTGCCATTCTTTTTATAGTAAGTAATAGATAGTGTCTAGACATAACATTTAATCAAAATCAGAGCAAATTTTGAGGAAATGGATTATTTTTCTCTTTTTGCACTTCAATAAACTACCCTTAAATTTAGGATTGGACCTCTAATTCCAAAAACACCTCATGGGAACCTTATGAACACCCCAAATACCAATTTATAGTCCGATCTGTAAAATAATATAGATTCTAGCTCGAGCTACAGATAGATGGCATCGCGAAAATAACTTTTTTGGTTTCAGGTCATCATGAAACGTTGACATTTATCAAACTCTTGAGTTCGATTATTTTGAAAATCACAATACCTTCTCTCCGAGATGTCGAGAGAAAGTAAAAAGAAAAACAATAATAGACAGGAGTACCTTAGCCTTAAGGATCTGTCTGTGGTAGTGAAAGCTTTCCCTTAAAAATTATGTTTGTGTGTTTCTACTGTTTTATCTAAACAATACTCAAATATCACTAAGGTAAGTGGGCTGCCTATCCCTCCTTATTTAAACCATAACATATTTTATGTATATATATGTTCTAACAATTATTTATTTACTTTTTACCTCTACTTAATTTGGTTTTTAACCCCTCATACTTTAAACAAAAAATAATTTCATTCTATTAATTAATTATAATGTTACCAACATATTCTATATAATTGATAGTATGGTTATATCTTATTTTTTATTCCCTTCTCATTATTTTATATACTTTTCTTCTATGACAACGACATGTTTCAGTGTTTTTCATCATCTTCAAGTCTGAGGAAAACCAATGTTATTTTAAATTGTTGTATAAAAATGTGTTATAATTGTGAATTTAAAAGTTTTAAAAAAAGACTTGAAGATGGTAAAAATCATTGAAACATTTCATTGTCATAGAAGAAAAGTATATAAAATAAGGAGAAGGGAATAAAAATGAAGATATAACCTTACTAGCAATTATTATTACTCCTTACCAAATAAACATGAACATTATTATAAATATTTTATATAGTTTTATACTTCTAATTTAAACTATAATTCAAACACATCAATTGTTTTCAGTTCATAAATTATATAAAAATCAATTTTATGCATATATTTTATCATTTTAAAGTACTTGTCACTTTATTTTTTCAATTTATTACAGAACCTTATTTCACAAGTAATATCAAACCCTAAAAATTTGTACTATTGGTAATAATTTTATTGCTTAGTACAGAGCAAACAATTGCAATACAATAGGTAGCTAAACATATTAAATTTACCATTTATTATTTAAAATGAATATACAGGGTTACATTACAGAATATTTCCAAGTTGTATTTGTTATACTTAATGAAATAAATAATTTTGAAATAATTACTACAGATAGCAGAAAGTCTTCTATAGTAGAAAACAATAGGTTAGCAACAAAGAATACTTTAGTAAAAAAATTGTTTTATAATATAAATTACAAATGGTAAGAAGATGAGAGAAAAGATGCACGGCATGACAACCTTATCTCAAGTATCGGTAACGATTTTACGCGTGACGAGACCGCACGTCACACGGTGCCCTTCCAATTGGAGTCAAAGCCACAGGCATTATCTGAATCGGAGTCGGCCACACTCCCGACGATGCTGGACCTCATTTGACTGGGCGGCGTGCTAGGTGTGCTATGACTGACCGTGATGTCCTGGGGCCTCCTCGGCCTGCGGCGCTTCACGGGGGCAAACTTGGGGGGCTGCATCACTTGTTCTACCTGGAACAGTATCACAAAACGTCAGTTAAAGGAGGGTTTACATTTGGCTCAATTGTGCGCACATGTACTCGGGAAACAAAACATAAAAACTAGCTCTTTTTTTTTCCCCCCCACCATTTCCTGAAGTTTTAAAACTTGTACTCGGTTTAATGAGACACAAATCTCAGTTTAAATAGCTTCAACATATTGTAATTCTACAGTTATTAACTGATCAGGAGTCTTTTAGCAGTTATATAAAACAGTTTTAGAAAAGTGCACTTCCCTCTTTCCCTTTACTAGAGTGGTTCCTAACGTGGGATACGCATAACCCCAATGGGTATGTACCAAGAAGTTTGGGGGGTATACAAAAATATTTGAATAATGTCAGAAGGAGCTACATTTATTAGCAGTGTGAAACAAACTATCAGTCAAAAGTTATGAAATTTACTCAACAATAAGGAGAGGGGCGGTTTGGGTTTCTTTCTATATTTGACCTTGAGAAAATTATTTCAATTTCAAACGAAAAATAGTTTTATAATTATTAATTAAGTCATTAAATGTGTTAGTTTTAATAGTAACTTTTTCTTTTTGAATGTAAAAAAATATTTCACCTTTTTATTACATTTTTTTTAATCCCATTATTAGACCATTAATTGTCAGTTGCAACAAATAAATTAGAAATAACAACCATTGTAGTAATTAAACATTTTGCTAAAATTAAGGGCACGATTTATGGAAATGGGTTACCAAGGGGTATGCAAGAAAAAAAAGGTTGGGAACCACTGCTTTAATACAAACCAACATGTGAAGTAAGCAGGGATGCAAAAAAAAAAAAAAAAAAGGAAAGGGGGAAGGGGGGCGGGGAAGGCACTACATGCATTCAAATATATAAGCCTGTGTTAATTATATTACCATCTTAAAATAAAAACATGCTATCAAAAATTCTATTCATCAGAATAAGTTGAGAAAAAAAAATTAGATGAAAAGGTATCTTATGTCATGATGCGATTTTGTAATTTGCTTCATTATGAGTACCTATGAATGGTGTTCATATTTTGGAATGGAAACACGGTTCAAATTGCTTCTAAAGGCAATCAATGTTCAAATTAACAACCATACAAGTATTTTCTCTCTCTCTGCGTGAGTAGATAATTTGTTATCAACAAATTAGAAGACAAGCGATAACTCACATGTAATATCATCATTTCTTCAGGAAGCATTCCAAAATAAGAGAGATTTGTTTAACAAAACATTGATACTAAAAATAAAATGTTTACATTTTAAGGGAAAATGTCAAAATTGAATAATTACATAAATATTTTGTTTTGGGAAAGAGCAGCAGATGTTGCTCCTGGTATTTTGCCATTTCTAGTGGGGTATTTATTTATTAATGCATACTTTACACACAGGTTGTATGTATTGGAACCTAACTTACAAACTAGCTTAGCTGATACTGCACACTCAAGTGTATTTAATGGTTTGGATCAGTATTTCTCAAAATGGGGTATACGAAGGATTTCTCATTGCCAGGCGAATTAATCATAAAATATTTATCAATAATAGTACATAAGTCTGATAAACAAATTAATGCTGATCTTGACGTGATTTCTTGGCTAGTTTCAGGTGATCAAATGCCTGGATAAAGAAATATGCAATCCCCCTTCACAACTAAGGATATGGAAATTGGCCCATCAATATATTATCAAATCCAGACAAGCCCCTAACCTTAACCTTAGGTAATACTTCTCCTTCCTACCAGCACACTTATTATTACGTTCAATCTCACAATAATAATGCAGTATTTAACACAATTTTTATTTTTTTTCTATTTTTATTATCTATCTATCTATGCATAGTGCTGCCATCTATACAGTGAAATCATAACTGAAAAACAGTTAGCTGTGGACAGTCAACCTTGCAGTTCAACCAAGAGCATCAGTCTACTCTCTTTAACTGATAAGCTGTCTGTGACAGTGAAAGCTTGTCCTTAAAAATGTGTTTGTATGTTTTTTATTGTTCTATCTAAACAATTTCTACTCCAGTATCAGTAAGGTAAGTGCGCTGGCTATCCCTCCTAATTTAAACCATGATTTAGACTAATGCTTTATTCCAAATAAATTTATATATTAAGCAAGGCTGTAGAATCGGAGTTGTAAGTAGTTTTGGGTGGAGTCAAAGTAAGTAAAAATTCAGAGCTGAATGGGGTACAGGCAGATCCCGCTTTTGCTATCCGCATTTTCATATACATATGGATTTTGATGTGAAGAGAAAAATGGTGCATGCTAACTGCACAGTCACTTATAGATTGATAGATCGCAACACATGGGAATTTCACCTGACCCGTTTTTAGTCCAAAGGGAAGACTGCTGTCTACACATTCATCAGAATCATACAACATTTTCTAGGAGAATGCTTTTTAAGATCATTTAAAGCACCAATGGTAAAGAATAGCTAATTTTATTTCATAAGGCGTACTTTGATTATAACTTGATGTTTTTATTAATGTAAAAATGTCTTGAATTTGTAAAATGAGATTTGATCTATTACATTAAAAACTAAATAAAAATTGGCATCAAAATTGATATAATTAAGAGTTAGCTGCAACTTATTAAATAGATTTGAACATAGCCCCTATTTTTACATGTGAAACTAGTCTTGTTTTAAGCGAATTCGGTGTTTGCGGTGAATCTTGGGAACGTATCTGCCGTATATAGTGAGGTCTGCCTGTAATATGTTTAGTAATTGGCCCTAAAAGGAGTATGTAACTGACAGAAGTTTAGAAAACACTTTCTAAGACCATGTGAACACCAATAAAGCTGTTTGTATATAGTTAAATGTGGTGTGAAATGCTATATATCAATGGCCACCAAATTCTGGTAGTTCTATTGTTCACAAATCTGCCCACCACAGCCGAAAAAGAAGAAGTGACCAACCTGTTGGATATTGTCGGCCGACCCCCACGTCTTATGCAACTTGTCGCTGCTCGGGGTCCCCACACCCAGGAAGTTGCTGAACGCCTCAGTTGTCTTCTTCACTCTCATGTTCAGCGAACCAATTCTCAAGAACCCTAAGTCCTTTTCTGTGGATAAACAAACTCCTTTAGTGTTGAAGTCATTCTCAGAATTCAACCATTAAAAATAATAATAATAAAATCCCATCTCTTACTACCCATTCAGGTTGTATGCATATATTTCTAATCCTAATGTATTAGGGTAGAATGTATTTAAAGTGTAACCACACTTGTGAAGAGGGAGAGTGTAATACCATTTAGAAAATACCAATTTTAGCACACCCATATAGGATTTGAGTTCCAGTTTCCTTGTCATCGGCAGTTCTCTTTTACATGTTTCCATCCATATTTTCTGGATATACTTTAAAACAATGTTCAAATATTTTGAATTTATTCGCTTTGGTATCTTATGCACTACTCTCGCAGTAGGCTAGACTGCCTGATGGGGAGATAGAGGTTATAATCTCGGTCATGTGTATTGAGGGTGGTTTTTCCAAACTGGTTTTCCCTCTACCCCCACAAAAATGTGGGTACACTTCCTCTGAATATAACCTTCATAAGCCCTAAAAATTATTAGCATGAATAGTTTAAGTGTACAACCAGAACGGGTAGTAAGATGCGGTGCTTTAATATAATTAAAAATATATATATATTTTTTTATAATATAATTTAAATAAAAATATATATATATATATATAATATATATTATAAATTTTTTAATATAATTTGAAATAAAGTTATTTCCCGTTGATTCCAAATTTTGTCACTGTACAACACATATCAACTAAAATAAACGTTCACGCCTATGTTTATCACGAAAAGGAGGATAATCAAACTTTGTTTTTTATAATTAAGAGTGCAGGTTGTATATTAGTAATTTTATGGGTTTATTTTCCACCCAGTTTTATTGTGTAAGAAGGGCCACCCTCATATTTACATTTATGAAATATGGATGAGGAGATAATTTAGAGGTGAAATTCAAACCATGATCTTCCAGTCACTAGAAAACCAAACAATATGAAAATGACACCTTTCGTCAATTTCTCCATCAGCCACTATTTTTCCATATTATTGTATATCTAGTGGCAAAGTTGTTACTAATCCTAAAAAATGTGAATAAAAAATTAACTTATACAAATAATTATGATAATAGCAAATAGTCTTGTATACCAATATATTATACAATAACATTATTTCATATTAAGGTTGTGGACATTTTTGATTGGAACACCCTTAACAATTATAAGATGTTAGAAAGTATCCCCCAAAATAAAAAATAATATTCTACTAACCTGCTTGTTTTTTCCTTGCTTTGATTTCTGTAACATAAAAAAATAAAATAGGATGAGTGCAACTTGACAAATAAACAGTTTGACTAATACTTGGAATTTTATAGCTATTAATTGATAACAAATATTGATGTCTTTGCATATTAATGACAATGTAAGGAATATTCCTAAATATAGTTGAATATTACAACAATATACTTTTTAAAATATCATCTGTATTAAATTGTTGATTCAATAAATCAGATGGGATACAAACCATAAATTTTAAAATGTACAGCTATTACCCATAAGGGCCTAACTGAGGTCTTAAAAGTTAAGGTTTTCTTTGACCATAGTTATAATATATGACTATAATTACTATGAACCAAATGAAAATCAGTGAGATAATAAATTATTCAGAAAAGTAAAATTGTCCCCAATGATGTAATAGTTTTGCAGCTGCTACATTAATTATAGTTTAGTTTGGTCAAAAACTAATTACTAGCTTTTACAGTCTTATTTAGTTTAGGCAAGTTAAGTAAGTCTAGCTTTTGGAATTTTCATAAGAAAAAACCTTTTTTGACAAAATAAATAAAATGTTTCTTTGAAGATAAATTTAGTTCAATTTTTCTTAACAGTTTCTCAATATTCTTATGGGAAAGGCCAAAATTTCTTATGACATGTCAATTTTTTTTTACATCACAGAACGTACTTATGTGTACATAAATTGGTTCATGATACCCTGGTTGTGGAAACTTATTTTATAGTTAATTATCCCATCATTTTTTGAGGTTTTTGGTATTTAGTTAATAGTTTCTTGGTTTGTGTAATTTTTGACATTTATGTTGAATAAGTTTATTTTTAAATACAGCACTATCAATATTTTATAAATGCCTAAATACCTAAACATATTTCTTTTTTCAAAATGAGAAGATAATGTAAAGAATTAACTTGACAATTTAGGTCCTCAATGTCTAGGCTTGGCTTAGTAGCATAATAGCATAGTAGCATTTGAACAAAAACTTTTTAAAAGAAGAGAACTGGCCAAAAGCCACAAGAGTGGCCCAAGGAAAACTTTGCACCCGGGTGAGATTTCTTTTTGGCACTCCCCTACATAAGCGAGGGATAATAGGAAAATATGAAAGTAATTCCCAAACCTAACGTGACCTGGGTGTAATAGGCAACTACTAATCTGAAGGGAAATTCCGCATTTATAATTATCATACTCCAAATGTTCCACTGCGAGATTGTACCAAAACGGTTAGGATTATAATGGAAACCATGAAAACATGTTTCTTTGAGACAATGTTTCTTTCTTTGCTTTTTACTAAAACTAACACTTTTATATTATAATGAAGCAAAAAAATGTTTTAGGGTGTCCTTTTTCAAAATGTTGGATGTAAAATAACTTTTTTTTAAGAGTGGCACTATATCCTATTCTATTCACCGCAAAAACTATTATTGTATGTCAAATTTCACGATGGTATCAAAAAGGGAATGAGTGATATGCTTGTTACGTTAGGTTTGGAGATTTTCCTTATCATGCCCAGGCTACTTTAGGTTAGGTTGGTGCTCTGTTTGGCACTCTGGGCAGCTGCTGGTTTGCCTGTAATGTAGCACTATCTTATTTAAAATAAAAATAATTACCATAACTCATGTTCCCTTCAAACCCAGTTTAATTGATTAAAACTATAAACATAGGTACCTTACTTAATATGTGACTCTTAAATACACGTCAATAATTCCAACAAATTCAAACTACGACCTGAAATTATGCCTCTCATAAGGCATTTAATTTACTTAATAACCATAAATAGAACGTTTAAACATCTTCTCTAAAGAGATTAATATTAATATTGATTAAGAGTTAATTTACCTGGGTTCCAAACTTCCTCCCGGTGCGATGCCGCATACAACCCATTTTACATGCAAGCAGCATCATGCTTAGACTACAAGACCAGTTCTACCAACTGCTTCTAACCACAGATTCAACTTCTACCAGCAAGCAGTCAGTGTAACCAACCTAACATGCTATTAATTAAAATTTGCAGGCATAATACAAATCTAGTATTTTTTAACATTTGGTATAGTAAGTTTTATATTTTAAAATTATAATTTGTCTAAACCCACTGTTACTTAATATATCATTCTGTTAATGTGATAAATATTTATATTATATACTATTTGCACATTTGAAATAAAATCTGGTAGATTGTTCAAACCACCAACAAAAGTATTAAATTATATTTAACTAAACAATTTCCAGCAAGTGAAGGTTAGGTTGAATGATGGAGAGATATACAGCGTAGAGATAGAAAGAGAAGTGAAACAGGGATGCAGTCTGTCCCCACGTCTGTTTAACTTATATGGTCAGTGGCTAGACAGGGAAGTCATAGAGGGATGGGGCAATTTCAGGATAGGACGTGTCATCATCAGAATAAAATATGCAGCTTGTCCAGCATTTCTGGCCAGAAATAAAGAAGAGTTGTAGGAAATGATGGAGTGGCTAGTGAAGATATGGCATGGAGATCAACAGTGAGAAATCAAAAGTGATGGCGATTTCAAAAAATGAAGAACCGCTGAAAATCAAAATTGGAAACAGGGAGTTGGAAAACAGAGAGAAGTTCAAGTACCTGGGAAGTATACTGGCAAAGGATACCTATTGCACTAAAGACATTAGGTCAAGGATTGCCAAGGAAGCTTTCAACAAGAAGGGGTTACTGCTACCAGCAAGTTGAGCTTGGAACTGAGGAAGAAACTGACGAAATGTTAGATTTGGAGCATCGAACTGTATGGAGCAGAAACTTGGAATCTTAGGAAGATGAAAAAGAAATACTTAAAGAGCTTTGAAATGTGATGCTGAAGAAAAACTTGAGAAGATCAGGTGGACAGACAGGGTGACAAATGAAGAAGTCCTAAGAAGAGTGGGTTAGAAGAGAACCATTATGGATGTGATACTTCGGCACAAAGCAAACGGGATCAGACACAGCCTTTGCAGGAACAGTCTTCTGCATGACGTCATAGAAGGAAAGGTTGAGGGAAAGAGGAGCTTAGGAAGAAGGAGTATATAAGATGACTTGAAGAAAAAGAAGAGAATTCCGGAGAGGACAGCAAGCATTGACAGTCTAAGTTCAATGAGAAAAGTAATGGACCTGTTGTAATACAAAACAACTAATAATACAAACAATCTCAATAGAATATTAACATGCATAAATGTACCATATCTCACTACCTATCCAGACTAAGCATATATCCAAACAAATTTAGGGGAACAGGGGTAAAGGGGAGGGGGGGGGGGGGAATGTGCAATTTTAACTCAAATTGAGTTTGTGCTTCCGTTTGTTAAGACAATCATGTGACCTTTATAATGCACTTTAGATTATACTTAGAATGTGTATCATATTTAAATTAATTAAAATCAAAGTATGTGCTGGGGTTCTCATAGGGTTTGAGGTAGAAAGAAAATAAGTTGTCCTAGAAAATGCGTAGTGTCACTTTCCTCATTTTCCCCCTGTATCCTTAAATAGGATAGGGATGAGGAAGATAGAATTTTGAGAAATTGTACCCGCATTTCTAAAATCAAACCCGGACCTTATTGTCGCCAGCAAATCAAATTAGAAGAGCCTAACGTCTTTGTCCATGTGTGCACCAATGAGATAGCCTGTATTAAAATGTAAAATTTGGGATGGCTAGAATATTTTAAGAGCATTTGTTTTTAATAAATATTTTTCTAAATAATTATTTTCAGTTTGAAGTGAAAATTACCTTATAAAAATAATCTAAAATATTTTATTAATTATAGACACATGAATTGGTTCAAAACTCTTTGGTATTTACATGAAAACAAATAATTTTAAATGAGCCAAAAGTAAACTCTCACATCTGATCTCTTTAGAATTATTGATTTCATATCACTTGACACACTTCCTCATATCGATGTGAGTTTTGAATGGATAGGTTGACTGGCACAGTCAGTACAAATATACAGATGATTAATTTGCTTCTTTATTGTGATTACTATTCACATTTATAACAGTGAGACTACAATGAACAAATACAAATTATAGTGAATATTTAGTGTATACAGTTTCTGAAAACTCTTCAAAACATGAGAATAGTGAAATAAACTCTTTGGTGTGAGCATTTTGAAAACAATAATGGCTATCAAATTCACCACAAGATCAAACACGTTATATCAGGGGTCGGCAACAGGTCAATCTCGCAACAATTTTCAATCGATCACGTGAGAAAACTACAGTGTCACAAAAAGGTAAGCTTACCTTCCATTATTCTACTATGGTACAGCCTGTAATAAAGGGCTGTAGTGTAACTCGTCAAGGTAAGACTGCTACCTTTCCGGGCAAAATGAATAAATTTTATTTATTTTATGTATTTTTTTTAGTGGTAGGGACAAAAGTATTGGAGGAAATATTAAATTTAAGTAATAAATACAAGATGTATAGAAAAAAAAATAATAGAAGAACAGCAAAGGTTTATGGTGGGACTTTTGGTAAATGTAAAAATTGATCAGGGGCCAAAAAGGTTGCCAACCCCTGCCTAATATTGTAGTTATGTACATTTCCACTAGCATTAACCAATCAAGCTAATTATCCATCACCTAGAGAATAAATTATAAAAATTAAAAATATACCATAACCAGAGATAAACATGTTTTAACATATAACTGAAGTACTTAGATGGGTGACTGTCCAATTATATTCATGTAAGTTGGCATACAGGTTCCAATACTACTTCTAAATATAAGTTTCAGATGCGTATAGCTTTTTATTAATATGCAACACATTAGTTTAATAGAATAATGCAACATATTTACTAGAACAAGAATGCACATGATATAAGTACTACCGAAAAAAATATACACATGCTAATACAGAAATGTAGATTAGAGATAAATTTGATTGATTAGTTTAATTTGAACATTAGGTAATCTAAAAACAACACAAACAAAATACATTAATTTTATTATTTAAATTGAAAAATGACATATAGGTATAGGAATCGAACCTGAGACCTTTGGCTTAGTATGCCAATACTGTTACCACTGAGCTATCTAGAAGCAGGTGGCGGTGTTATCTGATAGCTTGTCATAGTTTGATCCCTTAATTGTAGCCGATGATTTTCTGCCCATCAAAGAATCTGCCTTAAGATAAGAGTGAAGAATAACCCTGGGCACGGGACCACTCCTGAAAAACTCCATGGTTAGAGCATTGGTGTACTAAGTCAAAGATCCCGAGTTCGATTCCTGAGTCTAGATGTCATAATTGAATTTAAATAATAATATAAAATAAATAAAATGATAGAATTGTGGAAAAATAAAGCACAAATAAAAGTAAAAACACACTTTAATATTTTGATGATCTTATTATATCTTCCTCTGCAATAACATGCAATAAGGGCATCAAAAGATTTAGTTATGTGTAAATATGTGTAGTGTTTTTACTTTTATTTGTACTTTGTTTCTCTATAATTCTATCAATTTATTTATTTTATATTATATTTCGGTAATGCACTTTATTTCTTACACATCAATATAAAGAATATGATATTTAAAAGTGGCTAGAGCCATAACCAACAACTCTAATGGCTTTACTATTTAATACTATTATTTTAGTTATATGTAACAAATTTAAATTATTAAAACAATGCATTTATTTATTTTAGTATTAAAGTATCTGTACATATGTTATTGTTTGTGAAAAGTGATAATTTGACAGATAAGACAGTGAAAAAAGAAATCCGTATGGTATATTCTGGTGTTTCCCAAACTGTGGTACACATTCCTTCGGACTGACGTGAAGGATTGTCTGATAAACGAGTTAAAGATTTTGACGTGAAGTTTTTCCTGCTGTCAAAGATTTATTTAACTTACCCCTAAGGAAGGTTTTATTGAAATATATAAGGATTGCTTGTTTCCTTAGATTTAACGAAGACCTAGAAGGAATATGAGACTGACAAAAGTTTGGGAATAACCAGTATTTTGCATGCTATATTTATGATAGAATTATGTTGTTATTCAACCCAAAATCTAAAACTACTATGACATTACACTACAAAACATTTTTAATGACAATGTCCCAACACAAAATCCCAAACAGACTGTACTAAATTACATACATTTTATTTTTATCTTTAAAAAAGTTTCAATCTGTAAAATAAAACCAAACAAAGTGTTAAAGCTAAGGGGGACAACGGAAAGAGACGCGCACACACACACACACACACACACACAAACACACAAGTTAGCATGTTTTGATCACACCAAGACTAAAGTACTGGGCAATCCGTCGCTTGTCTCGAGACTTTACTTGCCTCAAGGTGCCCGCTTCGAGAAATCCTATAACAAGAAAGAACAGTTCACACACGTGGAGCACATATATCTTCTCCTAGGGATGGGTGTTGATTTCTCAACACCAATATGACCCAAAATAAGGATATGGGGAGAAAAACAGGGTGGGGGAGAGTAGGGCTGTCTCAATGGCCTGGCAGACAACCTCCCACCTGGGCAGCAGGCTCAAGGTGGTGCCTGCCGTACCACCAATTGATGTCTTAAAAAAAGTTTATATATATAAAATTTGTATACAAAGAAGTGTGTACATTTAGGGTGGCTAAGAAACTTTTACTATAAAATTTTATGAATTTATTTACAGGTTTTCCGGACCCTAAAAAAATTCACAACTTAACCTTTCCACAATTTTCTTGAAGAGTGGCAATTTTTTTCGTTTATCGATGTGATCACATATTTTAGAAAACAATAATACTAACAACTATAAAAGTTAAACATTATTTTAAGTTCTTTTTCTAGTGTTTAATGTTTTAGTTATTATTTGTATCCCTGTGTAAATGTGTGATAAAATAAACCCTGTGCAACCATGTCATGTTGTTTGCCACATATAAGCAATGCATTTTGTTAACAACAAGAAACAAAATATCACTTTTGTTTAAATGTTTAGGTTCAGAATTAGTCGAATATTAAAATTCCCTGACTATGAATCATTTTGCATTAAATTTCCTAACATTTCACTGATTTCCCAGACATAAAAAAATTCCCTAACTTTTCCAGGTTTTCCCTGTCTGTATGCACCATAAAGTTTGTGATGTTATGCTGTGTAAAAACTAGTTTAGTGAAATTATAAAGTTACATTATTATATTGTAATCGAATGCTCGAAGGTGGTCCCTAGAAGAAACATGTTAGCCTCATCTCAAATAATGGCTAAAAACTTAATTCGTTAAACTCACTTCAGTGGCCGTATGGTCTAAGGCATTACTCTTGCAGTAGATTAGACTGCCGATGATGAGGTGATCAAAGTTCAAATCTCGTTAGGCTGTACTGAGGGTGGTTTTTACAAAATGGTTTTACACTCTCTCTTCACACAAATGTGGGACATTTCCTATAAATCTAACCTTCCTCATCCCTAAAACCATTATCTTAATTAGTATATAAGTGTTTAACCCAAACAAGTAGTAAAATACAGAGCTAAAAAAAATTCATTAATTAAATAAAAATTTATAGGTCAAGGCTCCTAATTTTAATTTATAGTTTTTCTGCCCTAAAATTTTCACAGAAATTAAAAAGATCTTGTCAAAATTCACTAAGCCAACAGCAAAGAATAGAGAATAATTTTATACAACTTGAATAAAAATTCTATTAGCAACGACCAAGAAAAAAACTCAATGAACATTCATGTTATTTTTAGTTGTTTTTTTTAACAATTTACTTAAAAGGTCATTAGATAATGTTTGGATCAAAATTATGCGATTAAGAGAAGGGTGTAACAAAGTTAAAAGTTTGCCCGGATATCAAATTATTCTCGAGATGACCTTGGATGGGAGAAAGAGAGGATATTCCAGAAAATATCAATATAAACATTTAGCTCAGACCCAAGTACCTTTGTTTACGGCTATTTGGTTTTAGGTAGGAAATGAATACATATTCATTTTCAGCCATGACTAGGCTGACAAAATGAGAAAATAATATTTATGTTAATTCAAAAATTCAGAAAACAAATTAAAAGTATATAAATTTGAAAACTAATACTCTACAATCAACATGATATTTATCAGTTTCATAATTATCTCCACATATAATATGATTTAAATTAACACATGCTAACAAAAAAAATATATATATATATTTTTTAAGTTAAAATATCTATTAGAAGTGACAATATATCTTGTTTGCTGTTAAAATAAGTCCCAAAGGTACTTGAATCAATCAATAAATAATCCCATTCTAATAAAGTTTCAAAAAATGTAACCACAATAAACTTCAGTACAATACTAATATACTAGAACAAAAAAAAAGTATAATAGAACAAACAAACACTCCAAGATAATAAACATAGGAAAACAAGTTTAATAAAAGATTGACATTTTAGAGTACCTTAGGCATACTTGTGAATGATGGAAAACACAATCTATGATAATTTATTTTTTTTAGAGATGGCCGAATCCTATATTTCTGAATATAGAATCCAAACCATACATTTTCTTATTATGTGTCATAAGCAGTTAATTATAATAATACATTTTTGTGAATGTGTTATTCTACACAAAATTCATTATATCAATTGCTTAAAAGGGTTATTATACCAAGTCTTCACAAATGTATTCGAGATAATTTTTTGAAATTTTTATGAATCTTGAATCTCTCGAATACCATAGGATTTATGGAATTCGAGCGTCCCATCTCTATTTTTTTTTTTTCTTCAATTGTTTCACTTGTTTTTCACAAGACAATTACACTATAATACAACCATGTGCAGACATAAATTTCAAACAATCTGCAAGTTGTTTCCATTTCAACAAATTAAGTTTTGAGGAATATAACAAAAGATATTAATAAGATCTTTCCCATGTTTTATCTTTACGAGTGCACAATGGAGAGCCAAGAATATCTAAACAACCTAACCGTGCAATACCATGCCGATCCACTGGGACTAAAATATATGGCGATATTGCAATATGATTAGGAGAACCAAGCGTGGAAGTGCAGATGCTAAACACCAACACATCACAAAGGCAAACAACACTATGTTAAATAAGCAATTTGTTTAAGGTGGGATGGAAGAGGGTGCGAGAAAATACCAGTGTTTTTTTTTTTTTTTTGCAGTTTTTATGAAAAAATTCAATATCTGTTATGAGCATGACGGCATTAGACGAGAAACATTTTAAATAAAGGGAAAAATTTCAGGACACCCCTTGACAGATATTCAAGAAATTTTGAGGTCACCATGTGGATAACATTAAATTATATGTTTGTACTTGAAAAATATTTTATTTATTTTGGCAAAAAAATATATTTTGCCATAAAAAGTGCAAAAACATTGACCTTTTCTCTGTTCTCCTTCCATCCAACCTTAAGCGCAGGATTTCAAAGGTAAGTTGGAGATAGAATATTAACACCTAGATAAGGCATGTCAAACTCGTTTAATCAAAAGGACCACATTGAAAATTGAAAATACTGAGGAGATCAAATTTCAAAAAATGTAATATTGTCACCATCTTTAAGTAAAATAAAAACACTTTTAAAATAAAAATGAACTTAAGCTTCAATAAAATTTTAAAAGGTAGGCTCCTACTCTTATCTTTTCCCCCCAGAAATTTAAATTTTTTTTTTCAAAAAGGATGTGAGTGTTGGTCTGCTAGACTTTAAATCTTATATTGAAGCCAGTTTCATAATTGATGACAAGTATATATGTGTGTGTATGTGCGTGCCTGTCCATTAAGCCGTAATACCTCTGGTATTTGTTCCTGTTCATAATATAAAGCAAGCGTCACACAGTCCTATGTGCATGCAAAATTTAACCAATTTTAGTATTTATTTATTTTTGGAGATTAAAAGTAAAAATTGGGTACACCAAACTCATTTAATAGATTTCCCCAAACAACGACCAATTTATAAATGTTATAATATAAAATGGTATATTTCTATAACAGTTATAATAATATGAATTGGGTTTCATTGCATGTCAGTTCATCAAAAAGTCCGCGGGCCACACTTAATCATAGATCGGGCCACAAGTTTGAAATGCTTGATCTAGATAATTCAAACATCAAAAAACATCTATAAAGCTTTAAACTTTTACTGTAGCATAATAACAATCTTGATGTAAATATGAACATAATATATTTATAAATAAAATAATAAAATAATACTATCAATATACAAATATGAGAAAGCATTCATGGACAATTTCAAAGGGTTAATAGCGTTTCAATGTTAGCAAATTCTAAATGGTTCCTAAATGAAAATAAATGTTTGAAGCAATGTCCAACCAATACTTTCTCCTTATAACATTACAACAAAGAACTATCAAGCATGAATAAAATGAATCAAGTGATTGTTTTTTACACACGGAAAATAATTGGTGCAAAAGAACATGCCTAAATTTGAAAACTGGGAAAAGGGACCACTTACAAGTTACAAGGATTAGTATGACCCTGTGACCAGTTATGGTAATGTAAGGGGTTAGTTTATAAGACTTACGGGGGTAGATTTAATAAATGGGGTAGGTGTTTGAGTAACTTTAACAAAGACGAGATTTATATGCTGAGCTCTCTTGATTATGTAAAACTCCAAAGATGGAAATACCGTAGTGGTTCATTTTTAGTCTTGTCCTATCTCCGCACCCATCAGTATGTGATGGTCAATGCACTAACTATAGTGGTAGTTAGTTCAGGATATCCCTGATTGGTGCATTCTACTTCTAGTGATAGTTCATGATATCCCTGGTTGGTGCACTCTAGTTCTAATGGTAGTTAGTTCATGATATCCCTGGTTGGTGCACTCTAGTTCTAATGGTAGTTAGTTCAAGATATCCCCGGTTGGTGCACTCTAATTATAGTGGTAGTTAGTTCAGGATATCCCTAGCCAGTGCTCTAGTTCTAGCAGTAGTTATTTCAGGATGTCCCTGGTTGGTGCTCTAGTTCTAGTGGTAGTTAGTTCAGGATGTCCCTGGCCAGTGCAAGATAGTTTTAGTGGTAGCTAGTTCAGGATGTCCCTGGCCACTGCAAGTTAGTTTTAGTGGTAGCTAGTTCAGGATGTCCCTGGCCAGTGCAAGATAGTTTTAGTGGTAGCTAGTTCAGGATGTCCCTGGTTGGTGCTCTAGTTCTAGTGGTAGTTAGTTCAGGATGTCCCTGGCCAGTGCAAGATAGTTTTAGTGGTAGCTAGTTCAGGATGTCCCTGGCCACTGCAAGTTAGTTTTAGTGGTAGTTAGTTCAGGATGTCCCTGGCCAGTGCAAGATAGTTTTAGTGGTAGCTAGTTCAGGATGTCCCTGGCCAGTGCAAGATAGTTTTAGTGGTAGTTAGTTTGGGATGTCTCTAGCCAGTGCAAGTTAGTTTTAGTGGTAGCTAGTTCAGGATGTCCCTGGCCAGTGCAAGATAGTTTTAGTGGTAGTTAGTTCGGGATGTCTCTAGCCAGTGCAAGTTAGTTTTAGTGGTAGCTAGTTCAGGATGTCCCTGGCCAGTGCAAGATAGTTTTAGTGGTAGTTAGTTCGGGATGTCTCTAGCCAGTGCAAGTTAGTTTTTGTGGTAGCTAGTTCAGGATGTCCCTGGCCAGTGCAAGATAGTTTTAGTGGTAGTTAGTTCGGGATGTCTCTAGCCAGTGCAAGTTAGTTTTTGTGGTAGTTCTTTTAGGATATCCCTGACTGGTGCATTCTAATTCTAGTGGTAGTTATTTTAGGATGTCCCTGGCCGGTGCTAGCTAGTTCTAGTGGTAGTTATTTTAAGATGTCCCTGACCGGTGCAAGCTAGTTCTAGTGGTAGTTCTTTTAGGATGTCCCTGGCCGGTGCAGACTAGTTCTAGTGGCAGTTATTTTAGGATGTCCCTGGCCGGTGCAATCTAGTTCTAGTGGCAGTTAGTTGAGGATGTCCCTGGCCGGTGCAGGATAGTTCTAGTGATAGTTATTTTAAGATGTCCCTGACCGGTGCAAGCTAGTTCTAGTGGTAGTTCTTTTAGGATGTCCCTGGCCGGTGCAGACTAGTTCTAGTGGCAGTTAGTTCAGGATGTCCCTGGCCACTGCAAGTTAGTTTTAGTGGTAGTTAGTTCAGGATGTCCCTGGCCAGTGCAAGATAGTTTTAGTGGTAGCTAGTTCAGGATGTCCCTGGCCAGTGCAAGATAGTTTTAGTGGTAGTTAGTTTGGGATGTCTCTAGCCAGTGCAAGTTAGTTTTAGTGGTAGCTAGTTCAGGATGTCCCTGGCCAGTGCAAGATAGTTTTAGTGGTAGCTAGTTCAGGATGTCCCTGGCCAGTGCAAGATAGTTTTTGTGGTAGCTAGTTCGGGATGTCTCTAGCCAGTGCAAGTTAGTTTTTGTGGTAGCTAGTTCAGGATGTCCCTGGCCAGTGCAAGATAGTTTTAGTGGTAGTTAGTTCGGGATGTCTCTAGCCAGTGCAAGTTAGTTTTTGTGGTAGCTAGTTCAGGATGTCCCTGGCCAGTGCAAGATAGTTTTAGTGGTAGCTAGTTCAGGATGTCCCTGGCCAGTGCAAGATAGTTTTAGTGGTAGTTAGTTCGGGATGTCTCTAGCCAGTGCAAGTTAGTTTTAGTGGTAGCTAGTTCAGGATGTCCCTGGCCAGTGCAAGATAGTTTTAGTGGTAGTTAGTTTGGGATGTCTCTAGCCACTGCAAGTTAGTTTTAGTGGTAGCTAGTTCAGGATGTCCCTGGCCAGTGCAAGATAGTTTTAGTGGTAGTTAGTTCGGGATGTCTCTAGCCAGTGCAAGTTAGTTTTAGTGGTAGCTAGTTCAGGATGTCCCTGGCCAGTGCAAGATAGTTTTAGTGGTAGCTAGTTCAGGATGTCCCTGGCCAGTGCAAGATAGTTTTAGTGGTAGTTAGTTCGGGATGTCTCTAGCCAGTGCAAGTTAGTTTTAGTGGTAGTTAGTTCAGGATGTCCCTGGCCAGTGCAAGATAGTTTTAGTGGTAGCTAGTTCAGGATGTCCCTGGCCAGTGCAAGATAGTTTTAGTGGTAGTTAGTTCGGGATGTCTCTAGCCAGTGCAAGTTAGTTTTTGTGGTAGTTCTTTTAGGATATCCCTGACTGGTGCATTCTAATTCTAGTGGTAGTTATTTTAGGATGTCCCTGGCCGGTGCTAGCTAGTTCTAGTGGTAGTTATTTTAAGATGTCCCTGACCGGTGCAAGCTAGTTCTAGTGGTAGTTCTTTTAGGATGTCCCTGGCCGGTGCAGACTAGTTCTAGTGGCAGTTATTTTAGGATGTCCCTGGCCGGTGCAATCTAGTTCTAGTGGCAGTTAGTTGAGGATGTCCCTGGCCGGTGCAGGATAGTTCTAGTGATAGTTATTTTAAGATGTCCCTGACCGGTGCAAGCTAGTTCTAGTGGTAGTTCTTTTAGGATGTCCCTGGCCGGTGCAGACTAGTTCTAGTGGCAGTTATTTTAGGATGTCCCTGGCCGGTGCAATCTAGTTCTAGTGGCAGTTAGTTGAGGATGTCCCTGGCCGGTGCAGGATAGTTCTAGTGATAGTTATTTTAAGATGTCCCTGACCGGTGCAAGCTAGTTCTAGTGGTAGTTCTTTTAGGATGTCCCTGGCCGGTGCAGACTAGTTCTAGTGGCAGTTATTTTAGGATGTCCCTGGCCGGTGCAATAGTTCTAGTGGCAGTTAGTTGAGGATGTTCCAGGCCGGTGCAATTAGTTCTAGTGGCAGTTAGTTGTAGGATGTCCCTGGCCGGTGCAAGCTAGTTCTAGTGGTGGTTAGTTCAGCAGGTGCTATCGGAGGAGAGGTTCCGCCTCCTGGAGGTAGATATGCGCATGCTCATGCGTTTCAATAGCTTGGAAGGAGCCTGCTGAGTGCTGACAGGGGCGGCGGCGGCCGTGGTCAACTCACGACTGAACTCACTTCTGAAGGTGTCTGCAGACACCGCCATGTCCTGGCTGGTCAGATACTGGCGGGGCTTGCGACCGCTCCAGTCCCGCAGGTTGGGGTCCGCCGCTGAGACAAGCACACACAAGATATAATTAGGTCCATAGTTAGCGATATGAAAGAAGGAATAGGAAAAAAAAAACCTATGACGTAACACAATATATCATGACCATCACATATTTTTATAAGGCGCCAAGCTGTCTACTGAAAAAAAAATACCATCATGCTCGGTTCTACGGCGAAATGAACGCGGTATATAAAAGGACACTAAGGTGTCAGTAAGATGTTGATAAGTTTCAGATAGGAGATTGGATTCAGTGTTTGCTCTGGCAGATTAGCCCCTGTCTGTGTGCATGGAGGGGTTATCTTGAGGAAACTTCTTCAAAGAGGCGGCGGGGGACAAAGGACGCCACTTCAAGGAGAGGCTTAGAGGGGTTAGGGGGCTGAGAGGGTACTAGCCCCCCCCCCCAATCTGAGGGCAAACAACCGCGGTTATCAAGTATTACAAAGACCTTACCTGTCTTGCGTGCGCTACCTAAAGACACTTATATATCGGACATTGAGTGCCTGTCAATCAATCAAATATCACATGTGTGCCACCTTGTACAAACAGAGGAAGTTGGGGGAGGGGGGGTGACGTGTGAAAGTCGACATGTGTAGTGGAAAAGGTAATGCTGGGTAACATGCTGGTATAATTGCTCTGCGCGACTAAAACAAACGATTTCGAATACATAACACATGATCTTTTTGACTCCCTACATGAAGCCAAATCATGTTAATTTTTTATTAAAAACATTTGGGAAACTACCAGAGTTATTTATAGGGAGGAGATATGCATCTTATGATCGCATGATTTAATTTGATTAAATTTAACAATACAAAGTATTGGTCTTTGAAATAGCATGAACCATGATTCCCTAAATTAATGGACTCAACATAATATATAAAGTCTACATTTTAACTAGAATCCAAACCATTTATCTTGGCTGCCATTCAAAGAGTTTAATGGTAGGGATATAATAGTTAATTGTATAGCGAGGAGAGGATCTTTATGAATCGAATGATTAATTAATGACATTACAAACAATCGTATTGTCACTTGTATTTTATTCCTCCCCTGTTTGTTCTCCTAATTGATGGATAGCTCCACCTAGTAACGTTATAAACCCACTTGGTTTCTGGGCGTTCATGAATTTCTGCTCGAATATTCTAGCGCCTTAATGGCTTGATTAGAAGTAATATGGAAAATAAATGTTACCAGCATTCGCCTGGAAAGAGATAAAGGAAGTAAGTTCTAAGTACTGACAATCTCCCGCCACTTACCGTAGACTTTGACGAGAAGGTTGAAGATATCCTCGTGGCCGAACATCATGGCGATGTGGAGAGGTGTGTACCCCTGTCAACAAACAAAACACAGTCGTGTTAAGAGCCACAGGAGGGGGAAGGGGGAGCAACAGCCACATATCACACACACATACACTAAATTGTTCAATACTTACAGAAGTTGTTATTATATATAATATATATATCATACACAATATATGGTTTTCAGGAGTTACTACAGATATTTGTGTGTGTATAACATTTATATAATATATATCTGTAGTAGTTCATAAAAACAATTCACTCCTTTCAAATCTCCACACACCCCTCCCACTAAGGCATTTCTTACCCTAGTAGTTCTTAAAATTAATTTCCTCCTATTATCTATCAGTTTAATTTATTTATATTACATATTTACAATTAATGTTTTAAAATAATAATAATATGTATACAGTAGTATCTGACTAATTTTACATTGGTTAACTAAAAAAAATTGGATAGCTCCGACCCACCATGATTCCCCATAAAGTTTATATCTAAATCTATGGTAAAAAATAACATTTAATTCGAATTTTAGAAGGAAATATTCGGATAATTCGAAGCCTATAAAGTACATGGTTCATTTTTTTCGAGTAACGATCCTTATTAAATCACCCAACATGCCAAGAATGCCAAATAAAGTTATTTATTGAAGCATAATAAAAGAGAATGCAATGTTGGCAAACCTGAGAAGTTTCAATGAATACCAACCAGACGTGAAACGTTAAAGACAATATTATAAATGCATTCGGTGAGCTTGAAGATTTTGTTTATTTCCTTAAGATAAGCAAAATACAACGAACTATCAGTTGTTTTCCACCGTATTGTCATTTAAGTGCAAAAACTTTTTAATTCTGACGTATATTCATTTTTCCAAGTTTACATTTTGTAGAAAATTTGTTTCTTGTTTTTTTTATGTATGTAAAGTACATATTGTGTAACCTATTTGTGTTTTATATAGCATATATAAAAGTGTGTGTGGTTATATGTAACATATTTTGAAGTTATTAGTTTTTTTGTGTACCAGCTGCTTAGATACTCATAAAAATAGTTGATTCAAATTTTGGATATATCGAATTTTTTCAGATATACATTTTACTTCGAATTAAAAAGGTACTACTATAATTTTTAAATCGTGTCTTATTACGCGTTCGGGTTATACACATACATTAATTACGCTGATGGCGTAGAGATGAAGAGAATTGAATTTTAGAGGTAACATGCTCGGATTTGCGTGGAGGGAGAGTAGTGAACCATTTAGGGAAAAGCCACCCTCAATACAGCCGACCGGGTTTCGAACCTCTGTCTCTTCCCGGTCCACCCGCAATCCATTCTTAACACGAGACTGACGCGTTGAGACCGTGCGATTAGCTACGCTTCGTAAAATAAAATAAACATACAGATCTTAAATTAAAACATGACAGTATCGATCCACCTTAATTATATCTATTTTTATTGTTGTTGGAAGAACAGTTTGTGTACTCTGGAACATTCTTCGCATTTTCATTGCTGTAGAAATAACTCTAACATGATTGTAAAGGTTTATTGAGGATTAACCAATAAACCACTAAAAATTCAATAAATATGGTAATATAGTTTCTATATTAATGAAACCCGCTTCGGTGGCTGCATGTTCTAAGGCGCTATTCTCGCGATAGAATAGACTGATGAAATCGGGGTTCAAATCTTGGTCGAGTGTACTGAGGGTGATTTTTTCCTAAATTGTTTTTCACTCTCCTTCCACGCAAATGTGGGTACACTTCCTATGAATTAAACATTACTCATCCCTAAAACATTAGCGTAATTAGTATATTTGTGTGTAATCCGGATGAGCAGTGAGACGCGGTGCTAAAATATAGTAACCCTCTTATGATAGCTTTAAACATTACTAAATGTACTTTCATGTATTAATACGCCAAACCACGTGCTATTAAGGCATCACTTGGTGTGGCTATTGTAAGCTGTAGGTTATATTATCTCTAGTCATACTACCTGTTCATGTTGAACGCATATATACTAGTTATGCTAATGAGTTAAGGTTGAGGAAGGTTGAATTTATAGGAAGTGTATCCATATTGCGTGGATATAGAGTGGAAAATTATTTAGGAAAAAAAACCTCAATACACCCGACTGTGTGTGAGCCCCAATCTCCCAGACATCGGAAGTGTAGTCTAATGTGAAAGTGACGCTTTAGACCATGCGGCCACCAAAGCAGTTCTATTTTACTCTCGAGTCGGGAGTCTAGAGTTTTATCCGTAGCTAGCCATATCAGAGTTTTTCCCCCCAAAAAAAACTTCTACCGTCAAATGTCCCCCAACCCCTTCCCCGTTTCCTTTGACGAGCTAAAAGCCAGCGTCACACTGGTGGCAATATAGCGAACTAATCAAACAACGCGGTAGCGCGCGCAGATACTGAGCGGCAAAAGTCTGTCGGAAGACAGGATGGAAAGCTGCATTATTAGCAAACAGCCCAAGCACTCGACGCCGATATAGAGGTGTTGTGATTGACGTTGGGTCCACAACAATCATCCCCTCCCCTCCCTCCTGAGTTATCAAGGCGCTGAGAGTGATAGGTGCGTCCCCCCCCACCAAGAGGACGCCGTCAAACAGCGCCGCGCTTTTCAGGAGAAACACTTCTCATAACAATGTTCACGACCCGTATCGGCGGTCTTGGTCTAACGCGTCACTCTAGCATCCATGTCATTCACACGCTCACCGAAAAACTTTTTTTTGCACCGCGTTTGAGTTGTAAGCATATATATTAGCCCTAACTACTCTAATGTGTTAGGGACGAGGATAGCTGAATTTAGATTAAGTGTACCCACATTTGCGTGGAGGAAATGTGGGAGGCCATTTAGAAAAAAAAAAACTTCAGTGCACCCGATCATGATCGGCAGTCTGGTCTATTGCGAGAGTGACGCCTTGAACACTACGACCACCGAAGCGGCTAAAAAACATAATTAAATGTGCTTACGTGACCAACTCCAAACCGATCACAAGAAATAAGCGCGAACCGCGTTGCTGGTCGCTTTGTATTTGTAGAATCTATCTCAGCTTCGTCCGTGATGCTTCATATAGTAGACTATGCATGAGAAAAACAAATCAAATTTTTAAAAAACAACCGACTCAATACGCGCATGCGCCTATAAGGCATTGATACAAACAGACAGCCGAGTCTGCCGCTCGCTAAATGGAGAACACGTGTGTTCGGTTTTTAATTCGTTTGACGACACAACACGATAGTAAGAAAACATTTCATCCATACCGAAGATATAGCTCACACACATTTTAAATGCAATTAATAAAATAGTGATAGTTGTAATGTATATCAATGATATAATGTTAAAGTTTTATAATTTCAAAGTTTGATATTGAAAAAACATTTTTTTATAATAACCAAAACATTTCTTTAAGAATTTTTTTGGGGGAAAAGTGAGGCCTATTTTTGTGTCCATACGGTAGGGCCTATTATTAAAAATAATAAATTTTAAGTTGGGTTTGGAAAATATTAAGAGTTGTTATTTTTTTTTTCTCGAATTTTTGAGATTTATTTTTAACTTTCGATAAGAGATCGATATATTTTCGAGTCTTCCACATATTTACTACCATTTAATGTAAAATTCAACTATCCTAATCCCCACCCTCCATTAGTATCAATTATATGGATAGCCTGAACGGGTATAAGACGCGAGGACCAAAGGTAGGCCTACGGGATAGTTTAATGAGGGGGCATAATATAAGAAACCATAGTTTTAAAGGTTGTTTTCTAAGGTTGTGAAACGTGGTCTCCTAACTTAAACGACGAAAACAAATGTAGGGTTTTCGAAAACAAGATGCTTAGGAAGATAACTGGTCCCAGAAAGTATGAGGCTACTGGGGAGTGGCCAAGGATACACAATGATAAGTCACATACCCTGTAATCATCACAAGACATTATTAAGATAAACAACTCTCACGTAGATTACGGTGGGAAGGACATACAACGTGGATGGGAGAATCTAGAACCGTGGTCAGGGTATTGATTAGCAAACCAAGGGTATGAGACCAATTAGAAGACCTAGACGTAGATGGTAGGATGACATTAGCATGGACCTGAGAGAGATAGGGTGTGATGAGTTGGATTGGATAGAACTAGCTCATGATAGGGATAAAGTGTAAGGAGGTGGACTGGATAGAACTAGTTCCAGAAAGATAAAAGTGGGGTACTTTATTATGTATGGAAATGAACTTTCGAGTTCCTCATACCATAGAATGAGCAAGTAATTAATAATAAATACAAATCTCATCGTTGAAAGCGCTCCGTCTAAAGAGCAGCGAGAAGAATGTTGTAGAGAGATTCAGAACACAAGGCCAGGTCATGAGGGGTGGTGGATGACAAGTTGCCAGAAGGACACCTTCCTCGCCTTGTCCAAACAAACCGTTCGAGACGTGTAACTCATTAATAAACGTCGTATCGATGGTCCATCATCTGCCATCTTCGCACGACAGAAGCAAACATCAGGCCTACAACCCGACACGGACATCGCGAACAAAAAAATAAATATAGGCCTGTATACATAACCATACAAACGCGTCTCGCTTCTGGGAACAGCCGTTGACACTAGACAACGCCAACTAAATCCCCATTTACTTGAAGACCGTCAATTTGTCGGCGGTCATCCAACTGAAGACAGTCGTGATAAATCAAATATATCCTCTAGTCTTAAGGTATAACTCAAAAATACCGGCTCACTGGCTTTGGTGGCCTCTTGGTCTTAGTCGCCACTCTGCCTACAGGGAAATCACCATTCGAATCCCGACCGGGTGTACTGGAGGGTGGTTTTTTCCTAAATGCTTTTCCAATCTCCCTAAACGCAAATGAAAATACACTTCCTCTAAATTCAACCTTCCTCATCCCTAACTCTTTAGCGTAGTTAGTACATATGCACAGTGGCGGATTTTAAAATGTTGCGCCCCTAGGCACAATTTTTTTTGTCAAGGGTTTGAGGAAGTTTTTGTGGAAATAGGTGTTGGTTAGGAGGGGGTGGGGGGGTGGAAGTTATTATTCAAGAAAAGATTTCTACGAAAGATAATCAGGCGTGTACCCTACAGTATCTTGAGTTAACATTATGGAGAAAGGAAGACTGACCTCAGTTACAAAGCGATTGCAAAGTATAGTTATTTAAAAATAAATATTGCCATTCTGACTTTAACTTTAACTATTTCGATAATGTTAACCAATATTTTTACAAGCGTAATTATTAAAATAAAAATATAAAAATAAAAATAGTGCTATCCAAAACATGCCGCCCCTAGAACCGTGCCTAGTGGGCTGTAGTGTAAATCCGCTTCTGCATATGCGTATAACCAGTAGTAAGACGCGACGATAGAAAAAATGTCGGTAATCTAATCTCCAATAAAAAGCGCCTTCTAGAAAATATAAACACATTTTTTGTTGTTGCAGTCAACATTAAAAACACGTCACATCTTTACTATTGTTATTTAATAAATATTGATTATATTTAGTAAAAGTGACACCTACAGATATACCCTACATCTTTCAAATTAATCTATAAAATAGTTGGTGACCTGGCAGTCTATGGGTAAGGTGTCAAGACTTTTGTGTTGGGAGTCCGAGGTTCAATCCCCGGTCCCGGCACAGATTTATCTGATTTCCAAACCCTTCCTTCACCTCTGACAGGACGTGTATTAATCACAACTTGTGAATGTGTGGAATGCCAGGCCTCCACCGTGGTTCGGATTCCACGTTAAACTGTAGGTCCTCCATTTCATCTCACAATCACCCTACCATTACATATTAGCGTAAGTGGGTACAACCTGAACGGGTAGTAAGACGCGGTGCTAATAATAATAATAATAATAATAATAATATAAAATAGTTGGAAAAGTACACTTGAACACGGGAGACTAGCTCGGGACCTTTGCCTTAACACGCCAATGCTCTAACAATTAGCTAACCAGGCTTCTTCCGCGATTCACTCATAATTTAAGGCTAAGTCTGTGATGGAAGTGTACATTATTTTATTAGCATCGATTACTATTTGTCAACGAACACATGACTTGACTTATAAACACATGAAAGTACCTTTGAGTTAACTTTGACAACCGACTACCTGCCCAGGCGTTCAACGGTATTATAAATAAAACTACGGTATTAAATGTTTGACTGGGAATTAATGAACTATTATAACTCCCAATAAACCTGAGCTCATTTGTTTGCAGAGTGGGCGCCCGTTACCAGTCGTGTCGTGACGAGACAACTGCGCATGCGCCACGTGACGCACCTGCGCGCTGGCGTCTCGCGGACAATGTCTATTGTGCGCTTTGTGAGGACGACACAGAAAGAGCAATAGCTAATTAAACTATTTTTACTTTCTCCCATAGAGAAAGTATTATAATTATGAAAATTGTTGACCTCGAGATTATGATGGATCTTATTATTATTATTAGCACCGCGTCTTACTACCCGTTCGGGTTATACGCACTTACGCTAATGTGTAATAGTAGGGTGATTGTGAGATGAAATGGAGGACCTACAGTTTAACGTGGAATCCGAACCACGGTGGCGACCTGGTATTCCACACATTCACAAGATGTCTTGTCAGAGGTGTAGGAAGGGTTTGGTAATCAGATAAATCTGTGCCGGGACCGAGGATCGAACCCCGGCCGCCAGCATAGAAGTCTGACACCGTACCCCTAGACCACCAGGTCACCATGATGGATCTTGATCCCATCATCCCCCCCACCCCCCACTCAAAATTGGAGGATTTACACTATTTTTGTCTGTATGTGCTTGTGATTCCAGCCAAGGAGGTTTGATGGATTTCATTCATAATTTATATTGAGATGCTATTTGATCATACCTTGAAATCAAATCATGATTTTGATTCTAGCATCGAAATTATTATTAACTATTAAAAATTAGAATTTGTTCGAAAATTGCTCTTAACGGTGCATGGGATGAACAAAATTGCACGGTTTATGGGTTTTAAATTATTATTAATATTATTACTACACCCTTATAATTGACTAGTAATCCCGCACGGTGTTGCCCGTGAACCGCTGTGGTATGAGAATTATATAAGCCCCCCACCCCCAGCCCCTCATGGTGCCCGTATCTCTGAAACGTAATTATAAGCCAGATAAAAAATATTTTCTTCAAAAATTTGTTAAAAACAGCCTAACTAAAAAGTTAATTAAAAATTTAAGAATCCGGATACGAGGTGCATTTGGACCCCCTTCCGTCCACCTATGATAAAATTTTCAGATCTCTGCGTGCCGTAGATTTGGCTGGGCATCTCAATCAGACAAACACTTCCTTTTATTATAAATTACGTAAATTTTATTTATTGTTTACGATTAACTCCTAATTATTACTATTGGATTAGCTCCTTATGTATTTTTGTTTTTTCTTCTATATCATTACTATGTTACTAAATCAATATCGTTGTAATTCATTGTACACAATAGTAATTTACTTATTTTCTTTTAAGTCATATGATCAGTATTTTTTCAGTTCTAGCCTGTTAAAGGGTCTCGACTGTTGCCTAGCACTTTATTAAGAATTTTTTTTAGCACCTCGTCTTACTACACATTCGGCTTACACGTCCTTTTATTATTATTATTATTATTATTATATAAAACAATTGTCATTAAAACGTTAGATGAGAGAGCCGAACGCCAGTCTGTGTGTGTAAGCACCACGTTTATTTAAAATCTAAATATGCACTCAACCTTTGATTAGTAGTTTTCAAAGTGATATAAAAATAAGTTTAAAAAAAATGCTAGTAAACACCAATAATAAACGTGAAAAAAGGTACCGGTAAGTGTTCTTGCAGTTTTTATAGAAGAACCTTTTTTTGCCCAAAATAAATGAAATGTTTCTCCGGTAAAAACAGAGTTTAATTTTAATCACATGGTGATATCAACAAAAGTTGAATATCTGTCATGATCATAGCAGCATTAGATGACAAGTTTTCAATGAAGAGAAAAAGTTTTCATCAAATTTCAGGACACCCTTGACAGATATTCATACAACTGTCGAGGTTGCCATATGAACAAAATTAAACTCTTTTAAGTTTTTAGTGAAGCAATATTTCTTTTAGCAAGAAAAAAAAGTTTTGCACCAAAAACTTCAAAAACCCTTCTCTATTTTCGCTTCCCCTACATCCCCACCTTAAGAAACGTGTACACAGTTTGAAAAGTTTAACTTAGCATAAGTGTAGTAATTCTTACCCAACAGAGATCCGACAAAAAATAAGAAAAGAAAATGTCTTTTTCACATATTGTACACCTGCCATTTTTTTTAAGAGTTAAAACTGAAAAAAAAGGTGTGAGGGAGGAGTGTAAGAAGGAGGGGAAACTCCTAAAAAGAATAATAAAAATCTCATAGGATATTGTCTACGGTAGGAACGTGTCAGAGAACATATGCGACACCAATATCACTGTATTATTCAATATAGAGACCCCCCCCCCCCCCCACACATTTCCTGTCACACACACTTTCAAAATGTTATAGTTTCCATTTCGTTGTTTAAAATGAAAAGCATATGGGGTGGGGGGGGGGGAGACACAATTCATCCCTATCTGAATCCAGGCTTCAGAGGGAGAGGGGGTGTGAGTGTAAAATATCACTCAAACCCCCTCTAACCCCCTTTTTCATCTAAAAGGAACAACACACCACATATTAAATGAAAAGCGCATCGAAAAATTGTAGAACCCCAATCCCCCCCCTTTCTCAACAAGTACTTTTAACAGACATAAAAAAAACTTTCAGGAAGAGAAACGGAAATGGAAAAAAAAAAGGTGGGCAAAGTGGCGTGACATCTGCCGACAAAACGAGACAAGTGACACCATTGTTTTTTAAAAAAATAATGTGAGAAGTACGGTCACCAGGGTATGATCGTAGGACGTTGGCTCGGGACGTTTTTTTTTTAATAGTGTAACATATACCCGGATAATGCTGCGTGTATCGTAGCAGCAAATCGCGATAAGATTCCCCATTTTAATGTGTTAACGTTTAATTCAGCAAGTGTGTTTTTTAGATAGGGGGCCTATAACCCTAAAACACAAACCATAAATTCTTCAATATTCCTATTAAAAAAATTATTTAGCACCACGTCTTACTATCCGTTCGGGTTATACGCTTAAAAACTAATTACGCTAATGGATTAGGAATAGGGAAGGATGAATTTAGAGGAAGTGAACCCGCATTTGCGTTGAGGATAGTGGAAAACCATTTAAGAAAAACCACCCACAGTTAACCCGACCGAGATTTGAACCTCGATCTCCCCGTCCTTGGCAGTCGAGCTCAACACGACTGGCGCGTTAGCTAACTACGCCACCGAGGCGGGTTATTCCTATTTAAAAATATAATCCAAAATTTTCACAACATTATTTTTGTAGTCGTGAAGTAGTTTTTTCGGTAAACGTGTTTTTTTAATATATCATCCACAACTCAGGTTATTTCGTTTATTCACGAAAATCACCTGTAAGAATCTTCCTACCAGGATTTAAAAATAAATCCCATGGTGGCATGTCTATCTACATAGAATAAGAAACAAGAATGAAAACAAAATGCAAGTCAATGCCGTCCAGACACAAAGAGTAGAGTGAGTGTGTATACTCGTCAGTGGAAGAGGGAAGTGTCGTCATCAGCAAGTAAACCAGAGGCCTCTCAGGGGGAACAGCTAATTTTCTTCCCTCTATATTTCGTGTATTGGTGTGATAGTACTTTAGAATGCTTAGACGAGTCGAGTTAAGATTCAACCCACTTCGTGAAATAGCTTCAAATTCACCCAGGCGACGTTTTATGTTACTTTTTAGTGCTTAATACGCCCTTATTATTTAATGTGGGAAAACTTAGCCCTGAAAAAGGTGGCGAATGGCCTTAAATATTTACGCATAGTAGAGACTTCAATCAAAAGGAAATTTAAGAAAACACTTTTTTCGGTTAATATGGATAACATTTTACTATATTATTAGTACAGTAGATAATATCTGCCAAAAGTGCCAGCTACAGATCAAATGGCTTGACCTATAAATATATGAACATTCTTTTAGTAACTGTCGAAAAAGTTCCTTCGTATCTAAATCGGACTGTGTATTCCAAAGTCAGTTAATATAACCATTAAGTAGTTTAAGAATTAGTAAGGGAACGCATACGTTAACAACAAAACTTCTCTGTTTCTCTCTTTTTTTTTTTTTGCACCGCGTCTTACTACCCGTTCGGGTTACGCTTATGTATTTATTACGCTAATGAGTTAGGGATGAGAAGGTTATATTTAGAGGTGTATCCATATCTGTGTGGAGAGAGTGGAAAGCAATTTTGGAAAATCTTCCCACAGTACACCCGACCGAGATTCGAACCTTGATTTCCCCGTCATCAGCAGTCTCGTCTACTGCGAGAGTGGCGAGTTAGATCATGCCGCTACATAAGCTGGTTTCTCTCAATCATTACAAATTTTAAATATTAGAATGTGGTAAGACTATGACATAACACTATGCATTCTCTAAGTTATTTATATGAATATAATTTTTAAAATCTCAGTTCAAAAATCAAATGAGTAGCTTTACTTATTTTTTCATCACTATCTGTGATCATGCTAGAATATTTTTATGAGCGTCGTATTATTTAGAGCTAACATTCCAAACACCTGATTAGATAAGTACAATATTTTTTTAAAAAGAGAAACAAAAACCTAAAACTTAAGTTTCGGTAAGAATACCAACTAAGGCATCAGTCAGGTCTTGTCTTGTCTGGTTTGCAAGTATCGGTGAGATCAAGGTCCGGGTGAGTCGATTTTTTTTTTTTGGTAAGTCGATTTCCATTCTCTTTCCAAGAAAATGCACCACTTCCCCTTGATTAAACCTTCTTTGACACTGTACTATTGGTGAAAATGTGTTTGGGGGGGATCCCGTTTCCAACCCACAGACTGTACAGAAGGAAAAAGAGGGGAGAGGGAGATAAGGGGGGAGGGAGGTTTGGCATCACAGGTTTATAATAAATGCAACGACAATTCGGGAACACAGATGCGATCCTTCCGACTCGGCAGTATGTTGTCAAATATCGTCCCGGGAGGAAAGGGTCTCTCACCCTTCCCCATCGCTAAATTCACAAGACGACGACTGGAAACGTTTTAAAATTTCAAAAGGGAGGAACATACATATACAGTGTGGGCAAAAAAAAAAAAAATTGAAAGAAATATGAGAAAAGATTACGAGTATAATATGATTGGAAAGTGTAATCAAACGCTCAGTAAATCAATGGTTTTTCAATAAGAAGAAGGTGGATAGAATTCACCGCTACTCGTTTGTTACAATCGGCGTCAGATGTTACTCGCGGATACTCTGGAACGTCTAATAAAGATTACGTGTTTTTTTTTGTTTTCACCGCGTCTTGCTATTTGTCCAAGTTGTACGCATATATATAATTACTTTAATAGAGTAGGGATGAGTAAGGAAGAATTTGAGAGCTAATATAACCGCATGTGCGTGGAAGGACAGTTGGAAACCATTCAGGAAAATCCACTCTCCCGATCTCCCAGTCATCAGCAGGCCAGTCTAACACGGATCGTGACACCTTAGACCATTCAACCATATATGTGGGGTGTTGTGGGAACAATAGGTTGCTTACACATTTCCTTTTTTTTTTAAGTCGATATGCCTTAAAATACAAATTTACACTACCAATAAAAGTTAGTTATTTTAACAATTTTAAAAGTAAGAGAAACTGAATTTTTAAAAAAGTGTATATTTTACAAAAATTATTCTGTATAACGTACATTATTACATAAAGTATATAAATTATTACAAAATTCGTGTTTTAGTTTAAGAGACCTCTTTTAACAAAACGCCCCTGAGTTTTAAACAACTTCAAGGTTCTCGGTGTTAAAGGGGATGCCTACCTCACAAGGCAAAGAAGCTATTCAACGCGGGATTGAAGGGGAAGCGAGAAAAAACCAGCGTTTTGGTAGTTTTTCGGCAAAACATTTTTCGTCAAAAATAAATAAAATATAACTCCAGTATAAACCTAAAGTTTAATTTTCTTCCCATGGTGACTTCAAAATTTATTGAATATCTGTCAAGGGTGTCTTGGAATTAAATGGCAACATTCTCTCTTCATTTAAAAAGTTTATTAGATAATATCACCATGCTCATGACTGAAATTCAAAACTGTTGATATCAACATGTGAGTAAAATTAAACTACATATGTACATCCTCCACCTCATCAGCGTAGCCAAATATGGATAAAGTGAGTCACAATGATAAATAGAAAAGTCCTAGCGATAAGCCCAAGTGTGTAATATTTAGGTGCGCTGTTTCAGGTTAAGTTAGTTCGAAAATAGTGTGGAAATATTACCTCGTGTTCAGAAAGTGCCTAAAACGTAATTAATATTTCTATGAACATCAACTTGTGAATGTGGGGAATGCCAGGCCTCCACCGTGGTTCGGATTCCACGTTAAACTGTAGGTCCTCCATTTCATCTCACAATCACCCTACCATTACACATTAGCGTATGTGCGTATAACCCGAACGGGTAGTAAGACGTGGTGCTAATAATATAATAATAATAATAATAATAATAATAAAATAATAATTCTATGAACCTGCTTCTGTGGCCACATGGTCTAAGGCGTCACTCTCATGTTACACATTACTGCCGATAACAGGGAAATCGGAGTTGTAATCCTGGTCGAATGTACTGAGGTTTCCCCCCTCCAAAACGGCTTTCCACCCTTCCTCCACGAAAATGAGAGTACACTTTCTCTAAATTCAACAATCCTCATGACTTACTCAGTAGCATAATTAGTAAATATGCATATAACCTGAACAGGTAGTAAGAGACGGTGCTATATATATATATTTGGCCACGTGCGCGATGACGAACCATTCATTTCCCATCTATCTACAGGTGCCAGTTGGCCTCTGAGGTAATCTTTCGTCGAATGCACCAGTGTAGTGTGTCAGACGAGTCGGTGGACTAAGGGAGAAGGGCGGGGGAGGGAATTCGGAGACGAGGAGGAAGGGGTGAGAGAGAGGGTGAAGGGGGATGATTAATTCCGATCCAGCGGTACCAGAGACACTTGTAAAAATTACACGTCCAAGGACCGGGGTGAGTTTTCATCAACACTTCTAAAAAAGAAGGGGGGCGGGCAGATGAGGGCAGAGCGGTTGAAAAACAAAGCCGATGACAAACAGCCTTTACCAAAACTTAATACGAAAAGCGGCCAGACATTCTTTTCTTATTTTTTTTTTTATCTCTCTCACAATTTTTTTTTTTCATCAGTACAATCCATTTATGTTTTTTTAGTAAAGGGTTGGTTTCCAAAGAGGAAGAAATCAATCCAGGTAAGGATCGTTAGCCTAAGGAAGGGAAAACGTTCAAAAACACGATGAAATATTTTATTGGAACGACACATAAATAAAAAGAATAAACAGAGTTGATAAAAAAAATATAGCCCAAAATAACTATAAAGGTGTCTAACTCATATAAAAATAAAATTATGGCGAAAGCTGTATATTTCTTTCAAGACATTATGTATTTCAGTTTGATTTATAGGTTAAATATGTATATAGCAATACTCCTTACTAACCGTTTGGGTTGTACAAATATGTACAGTAGCCCCATGGCTTCTTTGGTGCTGAATGACAGCTCACAGCTGACTTCTGACAGTCAACATTTAGGTATATACCTACATTTTGACTATCAGAAGTGGCAGCTGCTAAACACATGATTTTGCAGATCATTTGGTTCGGCGTAGGGATATATAATTTGGTCTGGTAACTTTTAAAAGCCGTCAGCTGTCAGCTGTGAGCTGTCAATCAGCACCAAAGAAGTCATGGGGCTACTGTAGTTAAACTAATATGTCAGAGATGATTAAGGTAGAATTTAAAGTAAGTGTACTTGCATTTGAGTGGCGGTAGAAAAAAAAAAACCTCGGTACACACGACAAGAATCCCCGATCTCACCGTCATCAGCAGTCTATCGTGAGAATGACACCTGTAATGTTACTGACTTGCCCCTAAAGAATATGTGAGAGCATTGACAATAATATCGTCCTAATTTTATAAACGTATTTAATTTTATTTGAACTTTCTAATATATTACGAGGCGCTTAAAGCACTTCTTCTTCTAAGAAGGCACGAGCCACTGATAAGTGACGTCAGAGCGCGTGACGTTAGTTGAGTCAATATGACAATTTAAGGTTTTTAATAAATAATAACTTCCTGTTCTGGAAAGATCGAATATAAATTTTAAAAGGTAATTTGAGGCAGCTTCCGGCTCTCGGATATTCTACTGCCATCGGGATGTTTTTATTTTATTTTAATTGTTTTAATCACCTTCTAGAAAGTTCTTTCGAAGCGAGTTATATACTAGGCGTGGTGAAATAAATGGGCAGTGGCTCACTAGCACCCTCACTGTGACTGTGTCTGTCATTCCAGCCTTCGATACGTGCGGTCGTGTTATTTATTAGTCGCGTCTCGAAATATTTAACGACATGATCAGTTTTACTATCAAGACAATAGTGACATTAAAATAAAATCACATCTAACCTGATAATTGTGTATTATTTCAATGGTACAAATACCGCCCAAACACGGGGCAATAATCATCAACAAAATTTAATAATGTTATAAAAGGCGCACAACGTAGAGGCAGAAACAGGATTGTTATACACCTTACACCATGTGGACATAGAAGCGTTAAAAAAAGCCTTGTTCTATAAAATATTAAGAGGTTTATTGCAAAATTTTATAAACATGCACATCATTTCTAAGTAGTTTGAATTTTGATCTACGATATTATAAACAACCTATTAAGAAATTAACATAATTATTTAACTAAGATTTAGAAAATAAATAAATAGTAAAAATACTATGAACAAATCGTGAAGTTAAATATTTCTAACAACTTGTAAGAGTTTCATACAAAAATGAGATAGCCTCCACTTAAAAAAAGGGAGCAATATGGCCAAGTTGTCTACTGAGTCAGACTTGCAACGCAGCTGCGGAGGGTGGGGTCATGATTCGAATACCAGCCAGGTGTCGTGGAGGTGATTTTTAGAGAGGTAACATCCAGTGTGGTTTACAAACCCTCTCTCCAAGCTAATACGTATACATTTCTTTTGAGTTAAAATCTCATTATCCTCTGTACTTTTGATGAAATTGATGGTGGGCTTCTCCCACTTCAGTGACCTAACGGTCTAAGGCGTCACTCTCGTGTTAGACTGCCCTGTTGATGACGGGGAGATATAGGTGTTCGAATCCCGGTCGGGATGGGTGGTTTTAACTAAATGGTTTCTCAATCTCTTTCCACGCAAACGCAGGTAGATCACCAATAAAATTCTTCCTTCGTCATCCCTTCCCCCATTAGATTAATTACCATAATACATATAATCTGAACATGTAATAAGATGCAGTGATATAAAAAACAAACACTTTGTACCCTAAAACTTTTAGGTGCATAATGCAATCCATAAATAGGCCTACTCTGTAATGTACATCTAAAATAAATTAAATACAAAACCAAACGGCTATTAAGTATTCTATTCGAATATCCTTGATATAGTAACAGACTATGGAGAACACTGTTAAAATCATCTTATTTACTAAGCAACGTAACTTAGTGTCATGTAATGACTACCAAAAAAAAGTTCTTCCTCAAACCTGATATTCGTTACGTATACAAACAACCATCACAATAAAGAATGCAAGCTACCGACCTGTTTATACATAAACTTCAAAACATGTAAGTCTTGAGAGAGCTATCTGCAAATTGAAACCACACTCGCATCGACCAACATACACTTGTTTGTAGTTAGTGTAGGTAGGTGCCTCATCCTCTGTATTCAACCTTCATCGTCCTTAACACTAAAGAAAATTTAATCAACATGCGTACAGCACAAACGGGTAGTAAGACGCGGTGACAATAAAGAAAGACCCCTCGCCAAAATTAATTTCTTACCCTCTCCGATCAAACTTTGTGTACCTGCCCACACGGAGCTACGACGTCTCTAGGACAGCGATGTGATGTGCCCCCTTAACCCCTCACCCCTGACTTTCTTGGGGCAGGCCGAGACACGCGGGATTATAGAAAACTAGATGACAAATTTTCAAATTAGACCGTGTCGACACCTCGTCACACCTGCTTCGGCTATTAAACCCTCGCAGCACAAGACGTCGGGACGCTAGGGAAGCCGGTTTCACACGTTCACAACCGACGGAAAGGATTCTGGCCAGAAGGAATATTAAGGGGGGGGGGGGGGAACCATATGTTTTGTTTGGTTAGCATTGATAACATTTTACTATATTATTAGTGTTATTTTATAAATATTGATCTTGTTTATCAAAAGTAAGGGAGACCGGGGCAAGTTTTCCAACTTTTTATAATTTTATTGAAGTTATACTTCTTTAGGCGCGTTATGAAAAAATGATGAGAGTGAAATTTTAAGATGCGCGCGCATCACTGTAACACAAAAGTAACAGGTTGAAGCTAAAACGCTCATTAAGTCTCGAAAAAAAAAAGCTACCAACAAAATAGAAATAGAACCTCTGTTAGTCACGCATGTTGGTACGCTCGTCGCCTCTGATCACTGTTTTCATATATATAATATTTATCCACATGTTTCTAGTTTCTACATTCACAACACGTGTTTTAGTTTCATACAAGTGCGAATTATATATGTGCTAATAAATTATATTCAGTAGTGATTTAAATTGAATATTTTGATTAATATTATTTACTATTCGTAAATATTAGTGAAAAAAATTGTGCTTATAGACTTTTTCAAGTGCTCCAATATAATCGAGGTTAACTATCCGTATGTATTATTTATTGATATAAATTAAAATATTATTATTTAACATAATTAATACTAAATATTATTTAATGATGCCAAAGAAGAATAACTTCTCACGCGCGTACATAAGTACACACACTCAATTTTTTTGTATGTTTTATTTTTATCTATTTTGAGGTAAACAGGATATCATTGTATTTTTCTATACCTTTATCTACAAACTAGCATAATTATTTTTCAAAAAAGTAAATATAGTTTTTGACAGCAAATGTTAAGTCTGATCATGTTAAGTTGGAAAATGTGCCCCATATGCGGGGCAAGTTTTCCAGCCTACTAAAAATGTACAGGGGCAAATTTTCCAACTATACTTTAAATGGTAAGGCACAGGTAATAAATCTTGCTTATTACTTAATATATATTTTTTATTGTAAATTCAAAAAGCATAATAATAGTAATTGGATGTATAAAATAAATACCACTTAATGATTTTACAAAAACTGTCACTTAAAATTTTTACAAAGACAGATTTTTTTTAAACAAAAGTGTCATTGTCTGAATCACAATGAACGCAAACAAAAAATATAACATCTTCTTTGGTGCAGTCTTCATGCGCCCATTTCTTGCCCACTTTTATTTTGCCTTAGATTTGGTGTAGGTTCAAAGCAATAAATGCATAAACAATCCTAATCTTCATCACTTGAATGCAAGCTTTTATAACTTTTTTAGGATTTGATGTTTTAATGCCTTTTACATTTGAAGACGAAGGTCCAAACAGCTTCCTGGCCGGGATTGGCTTTTGTTTTTACTCGCCCCTTTTATCAGACTCCTTTTCCATTTTCAGCTGATTTTTAACGGGAGTATCAGTCAGTATATCTGACTTCCTTTTTTCTTTCCACGCCGTGTTTGCTTCCTATGTGCCGCCTTCTCAAAAGACCTAACTTCTTCTAGTGTAGGCCAAGTTTGTTTGGATGTAGAAGGAACGCCTTCATGATAAGCAATAGGGAATGTTTGAGTGTAACTCGAAGGAACAGCTTCTTTGGAAGTGCTAGCCTGTGTTGGTGTAGAAGGATTTGACGCTTTGGATGGGTTTAAATTAAGGGTATGAACAATCGCTTTTTCTGGCAAGTTGTTCAGGATTGTTGGTGCTTTCAAGATTTGGTACGGCAGGAGCTGGCCTGTCAGTAAAGTAGGATGGCATAACAGCCGAGTCTGTAAATATTTCAGGATTCAGTGGGAAAATTCCCGGAACTTTAAAACCCGCCATAATATTGACTGGTGTTAACGCCAGTGGAGCAGTTCTAGCCAAAATAGACGAGATATCGTAAATTGTCATAGGTCTTTTATTTGTGCACACCGAGGCATCACAAGCCGTGTTAATTTGCTTTTTGAGGGGTCCATACACCCTGCGATCTAAGGGTTGTAGCTTATGACTGCAGTGAAGAGGGAATGACAATAAAGTAACACCGTTAGCCTTGAAGTAGTCCAATACTTCTGCTGAGAGATGGGAACCGTGATTGTCCAGAAGAAGCAGACTTGGTCGTTTTTCTGAGCAACGTGCGTGCATAACTTACAAAGTGCTTGGCGAACTTAACAACAAAATTTCCCATCATCCAACCGGATGGGTTCACATCACCGTCACATCCGGTGGGACCATCACGTAAAAAATGTTGCTGAAATTTTACCCTGGGGAAAATCAGAAATGGTGGGATGGCGTTTCCTGCAGCATTTACAGAGAATTCTGCCATCACCAAAGTTACTCTTTCTGTTGAGGTTAATTTACCTATGTGTTTAAATCCATGACGTCCAACTATTCTATCAGGCTTTTGGACCGTGGTTACCCCGTTTTGTCCATATTCCATATTTCGTTAGGCTCAACGTTTGATTGCTTTAACACAGTTATCAAATTATTAAAAACCATATCAACGTTTGTCCTATTAAAGCTAGTTGCTCGAGAAATGCTGGTGGCCTGTGGAGTTCTGATTGAAATCTTAGGGTTTCCTTTTAAAAACGAACTGAACCAGTCAGGCCCTGCCATTTCATTTACTATCCAATTTTCCGGCACTTTTCTCTTACACGCACGGGCATACGTGTAGTCAAATCACCTAACTTCTTTGGGAGTAAACCTTAAATAGATATCAGAAGCCTTCATGAGGTATTTAATCAGCATTTGTTCCTGCTCGGGAGTAAAAGCCTGTACAGACAAACCCAAAAATTATTAGAACTTTAACATTTAATAGGAAAATTAACTTACAAATATATATAAATACCGTAACCTACCACCTACAAGGAAGTTAGGGCTTATCATATTTAATCTAAGCCTAATATAATTTACTTTAAAAAATAAGACTATAATCTACCTAATACATTCCTACTTCTTGAGCTAAGGCTGGTCACTAACGTAGCGACGAGCGACGGACTGCAAGTCGTAAATTAATCTGTCTCCCCCCCCCCTCCCAACCGGAAGCGTATCACATATACTGTTTTAAGTTGGACGGTGACAGTCGGCAAAATTCAAAGTAGGCTATGTTTCGGTCATCGTCGCTACATTAGTGACCACCCTAAGTGGGTACGTAGCCTACTGCGTATCCTATTGGCAGCATATTTGGAGGAAGTATTGCAAGCGGTGGTACTTCTGGAAGTGTTCCTTCTACTTGAGGCGAGTCTGGGACAGACGATTCCGGTTCTACAAGCGGAACAGGCGTTTCCGGTTGAGACACAGCAGGCGGGGGGATCACATCTGATGCTGGCACTGGTTGTGGGGATTGTTTAAGGAACGGAAATTCGACCAGTAATTGTTCAGAGTCCTACGGGGAATATTGAAGTCCATGGATACTTTTCTGATACTGCACCCCTCCCTGACTGCTACTAGAGCGGCAGTTATTATTTCAGGGGTGTAGGAGCCTCTGTCGGTCTTCTTTATATAATTGCGGACCATTTTAAATCTGTAACAACACATTTTAGAATTAACCCTTTCATATATGGTTATTTGGCCGATTTTATTACACAATAAATACATTTTTGATACAATAAGACTAGCTGATTTAGACCGGAGCACGTTTTCCAACGAGACACGTGTTGGATTACGTGCCCCATATGCTGTTGGAAAACCTGCCCCGTCGCCATATTGGAACGTAGACAATATCTCGACGAGTAGCGATGTAAGTTATTTGCAAAACAAACGCATAGTTACGTGAAGAAAGAAACCCCTTTTTAGTACATGCAATGTCAAAACAGTAAGTTTAATGCTAGTACGTTTATTTAAGTTTCAATAAAGATCTGAGAGTTTACTCACCGTTGAAAAAATGAAGAAAACAGCTCTGCCGACGAAGTGACAGCAGCTACTAAACTAAAACTTCCGTAGATGATGTGTGCTGTGTTGATACTTCAGCCAGTTCGCCCGCTGGCGTCATCTAGCGGATCATTTCAAAACTAAAGCGAGTTGGAAAACTTGCCCTTATGGAAAATGTGCCCCGGTCTCCCCTACCAGCTAGGTCGGTATCGTGTCCGATTACTAAGCTAAGAGTACCGGGTTCATGGCCGAGAAAATTATTATTGATTAAATGCAGGTTTACTCTTCCAAAGTTATGAATTAACGGACTGGGTGTTGCGTCTGGTTTAAGTTAGTTTTATAAGTCGTGTGCTGATAACATTAATCGGTTCAGAAAATGCACGTTAAAAACCTCAAATAATAATAATACAAAAAAAAAACGAGAGTAAAATGTGCGAATCACATAACCTGATGTGAAAATTATATTAGTAACTTTTAAACATTTTCCGACAGGTCGCGGGAAAGTGAAAGGTAGATATGAAAGAAAAGAAAAAAACAACAACTCCACTATATCGACCGAGCGACCGCCGCCGTTAGCGATGATAATGTCAACATTTGCGGATAAAGGCACAATAAACCCTACGGCCGTTAATCTCAGTTTTCTAGAGCAGACCCATTACTTATTTATTAAAGTAACTCCTCATTTGTATTCACGAGGTTGAGTTGACCGCTTTCCAGACCCACTACTTCATAGAAAAATTACGGTAGCGCTGGAGGTTCGAGCCCGGGACTTATGGATCTGTAGCCAGGAGCTCTTGTGAGCACTAGAGACCACATAAGTGGTCAAAGGTAGATATAAAGGTAGTTTTAAGCACTAACATTTATTACACCGTGTAACTTGGTCTTTTAAGAGGTGAGAAGACCAAGAGAATAAAATAAGAGAAAACGAATAAAGCTTTATACAAAACGAAGTTACCCCCTCTCCAACATAAAAATATGGTAACATAACTGACACCCTTTGGCTCGTCAAAAAAGAGTATAAAACACCCCTCACGCCAACTCTGTATAGTTCTTAATAAAGTCTGTAGAATACCACCTTGAAAATAAGAGATAGGGGGGGGGGGGGCGTACTACAAGAGAAATAAAGTGCCGTCAAGTGCAAGGGGTGCTAGACCCCTTCTTCTTAGCTTGTCCTTTCGCACACCCTCCCCTAAACACCCCTCCTGTTTTAAAAGGGCGGGACAAAGAATCCCATAACTAAAATATGAACTTATTCATTCTCGCGTATTGAGGAGAAGAGAACGGAGAAAAAACACTTTTAATACTCGCTAACAGCTGTACCAGGAAACGTAACTTAATGAAAATTGTCGTCTTAAAATGTGCTACTGATGGGGGTGAGAGGGTTGAATGAGGAAAAGAGGGTAATTCAGAGTGGCTAAAAAACTTTTATAATACAATTCCTTTACTTTACCAGGTTTTCTAGACAATATTTAAAATAAAAAAATTTCAGACCTAACCATTATTTACAGTTTCTCTTGGTGAATGGAAATTTTTTCGTTTAAATTACATCGATAAGATATTTTTAAAAAATCCTAAGCTACCAAATATCAATGTTCTTGTAAGTTCTTGTTCTTTTTCCAGTAATTAATGTTTTAGATATCATTTGTGTTCCTGTGTAAATGTGTTACAAAACAAACCCTGTACAACCATCTAATGTTATGAATGACTAGGAAATGCATTTTGCTAGAATTTAAAAAAAAACGCTTCGGCGGCCGCGTGGTCTAACGCGCTACTTTCACAGTAGACCGGACAGCCGATGACGGGGAGATTGAGGTTAGAATCTCAGTCGGGTGTACTGAGGGTGGTTTATCAAAAATGGTTTTCCATTCTACCTCCACGCAAATGCAGGTACACTTACTATTAGTATAACCTCCATAATCCCTAAAACCAATAGTGTAATTAGTACAAAAGTGTATCTGAACAGGTAGTAAAACGCGACGAAAAAAATAATTTAGGTGCAGAATTAGTCAAGTATTTAAATCCCCTGACTTTTCCAGGTTTTTCCGTCTGTAGATACCATGCTGGTTTAATCATAAAAATGTGTTCTCGCAAATCAAAATCTGAGAATGAGAGGGTGGGAGGATATGTAATAAAATTTTAGTCAAAAGGTTATTTTGTTCGGGAGGGTGTATATTTGATGGGTTTTCAAAAATACTCACCATTAGGCCTCTTTTCTGGGCGGGGATCCGCTAGTACCAATTATAACATGCGTTTTCCAAACGTTACCACTGTAGGCGAAATAGTTGGGCGCGCAGTGATATCAAGCCTAGAAAAAATCCTCAGACCCGAGTTCCATATACTTGGTATTTCTCTAACCTCATCGACGAAACGTTCAGTGTTGAATTCTTCCATCAAACACAAAACAACCTCACTCGTAAATAACAATCAGTAAACTGACGGAAGGGCACCACTGAAGTTGGTGCAGCTCGTGTGGCAACTGTGTGAGTTGACAGCAGACAGCAATTGCGTGTATAAAAGGTCGCATTGGGCTGATTCTAACTAGCGGTTAAAACGCGGCGGTTTTGCCGCTAACTTACGCCCTCAAACTTTTGAATCTACACCTGACTGTCAAACCGCTACTGTTAAAACAGCTACCATAAAACACTACAGATTCAACACTAGAGGTTTAAATGCCACGGTTGTTGCTTCCACTTGTGCAGAATGGTTTAAAAATGGACAGTGTACAGGCCGGATGTATTGTGAGATTTATATTGTTGGAGGAAACTTGAAAAAAAAAAAAAAAGTCAAAAAGAGACGTTAGTGGGCTCACCCGAAATTATTGACCGTATCTCAACAGGACATATTATGCTTATGAATCACAGAATATACCCAGAGAAGTTATTTTTGTGCTAAAGAATGTCTGTGGTTTCATTTGATGAACTACTTGGTTTAGCGAATGAAAATATTGCAAAACGTGATCCCATATTGAGGAAGACTATTTATTATTCCTCCTGAAAGACTTGTGACAAATGAATTAACTCAATGCAGTTGGACAGCGCGGAGCTAACAACCACGTGCATAAAAGAGCCCTTACTTTCCAAACGTCAATGAAATAGTGACCTCAGTTGAATTTAAATTGACGTCAAGCAATTATGAGATTTAGTTCCGAAATGGTTTGAGCGTAATTGTACCCTAGCTTTTTATGTGTTTTATCAGGGTGGCTACAAAACATATTTTACAAAATTCCCTGACTTTTCCAGGTTTTCCAGGCAACCTTTTCCAATTTTCCTGATACTTGTTTCCAGTTTTAATGGTGGATGATGACTGGTTTTATTTATTATTGATCACATATTAAAAAGTGTGTATCTAACTAAACATGACCGATTTTATTAGTTATTTTAAAAATTAACATGTTATTTTATTTAGGTATTATTAACTTTTGTTTTAGTGTTTAGTTGCAAAATTAATGGGATATTGAAATAATTTAATTCCCCGATTTTCCTTATTTTTAGTTAAATTCCCTGACATTTCCCTGTTTTCCCTGTCATCCAAAAATTCCCTGACTTTTAAAGGGTTTCCCTGTTTTCCCTGTCTGTAGCCACCATGTTTATTAGCTTCGGAGTGTCTTCGTGGTCGAGTGATGGGAGAAACTAAGTAAATATATGTGAAACTATCTTATATATGATTATGATGGTTTCATCCTGTAGTACAAATATCACAACTGGTACTGTGTATGGTATGGTTGAGAACCAAGACGTGTTGCAGACGTTTAAGAAAGCTCACATTATTTAAGAAGTGGTTTGATATTTTTAGTTTGCTTTCAACAAAATGTAGATGTAAAGTTATTAGCAGATTTTTATGATCAATTAAAGTTTAAATTTTGAGTTCAAAAATATCACGACACTCTACGCGAAAATTTGTTCTTTTAAGATTAAAGAAAAAAGTAATTAAACTATATAGCCTTACTTTATCAAATAAAGTTATGTTTGGATAGTATTACAACACAACTACTAGTACAACTGTAGTGAATAAGAACGTGGAGGGAGCAAGGTCAACTGTTCATAGAACTACTAGTATACTGTAGTAACGATAATAACTGGGAGCAAGGGTCTACTGTTATAGAACTACTAGTAAGACTTGCAACGTAATAACATGGAAGAATGGCCTTAAAATATAGTATATAAATTGCAACATTTTTCAGTGCCGTTATCATTGTTCCGAATTATATGTTTTTAAGATTTTGTTGAAACTATTTACGTTTTAAATGGGGTGCAAATGCCCGTCTTGCTACTTCCCTCTCAACACACAGTATTGAAAAGAGAAAGAATATAAAGTTGATTTCAAAAGCTTCTTAACTTGCGCTAGATGGAAGAGCCTCACTGAAAACTACACTTCTCGTCTCGCAAGACTTAGGTTAGGCATAATTTTCCTAATTTATATTTTTTAAATAAAAAATAAAAGTTATTTACTAAAGACCTGTTTGTGTGTTGGTAGAGGTTATATGTTGTGTGTATATATATATATTATAATATAATATAACACACACAACTAAGCGTAGTTATAGGTCTCCAAAGGGCATGTAAAACGATATATATATATAGCACATCTTACTGCCCATTTGGAGACCTACTAATACGCTTGTGTTAGGGAGATTAAAGTGAAATATGTTGAAAATCTATCACTATTTACATGAAGAAGAGTGGAAAGATATTTAAAAATAAAAATCCACCTATGCACCAACAAGATTCGAACTCAATTTTTTAAGAGTCCGGCACAAATAAATTATTGCTTCAGTACAAAGAGTCTAATCTTCCTCACAAGTGACCTCAACATTTCTTGAATATCTGTCCGAGGGTGTCCTGGAATTTAATGACAACTTTTTTTCTTTTCATTTAAAGTTTCTATCAAATGCCGCTTTTCTCATTACAAACAACTGTTTATATCACCACATAAAGAAAAATTAAATATAATAATAATAATATTTAGCACCGCGTCTTACTAACCGTTCGGGTTATACGCTTTAAGTACTAATTACGCTAATGGATTATGAATTGGGAAGGTTGAATTAGAGGAAGTGAGCCCGCATTTGCGTGGAGGGAGAGTGGAAAACCATTTAGGAAAAACCACCCCCAGTTCACCCAACCGAGATTCGAACCTCGATCTCCCCGTCCTCAGCAGTCGAGCTCAACACGACAAGCGCGTTAGCCAACTACGCCACCGAGGCGGGAAGAAAATTAAACTCTATGAATGTACTGAAGCAATATCTGATTTCTTTTGACCAAACAAATGTTTTGCTATAAGAACTGCAAAAACACTTCCCTTTGCTCGCGTCCCTTTCATATCCACCTTAAGAGCCCTTCTTAAATACCGACTAACCGGAAATAAGACACAAAATTAAGCCAGAACAAAAAAAAAAAAAAAATCAGCTAACAGGGCTGCCACTATTTTCTTAGTAGCAAATTCCCTGTGTTTTACAGGTTTTACAGAAGGAATTACTATTTTTCCAGGTAGCCTAGATTGAAGGAAAAAGTAATAAAATTTCATTTTCCATCAAACCAAGTGTGAAATCATGTATATGCTTAAAACAGGATAATTTAAGATTGATGTGGGAAAAAAAAATCTTCGGTCAATTCACAGCCCTTGTTTAAGAGGTAGTAACTCGGTAATAATACATGTTTGAATCAGCGTGCAGTTCACTTTTCCGTCCATCTAGAAACCTACTTATTCTAATATTTTAGTTAAATGTCCCAAACTAACAAATATTACAATATTTTTACTAAATTCGCAAAATTCCTATGTTTTCCGGACACAGAAAATTCCTGGCATTTTTTCGGTTATACAGGTGCGTGGCAACACTGATTTATCTAGAAGACCACCAAATTAGGGTCATTAAAAATAATGTTGCTTCAAAATATTTTGTTTATAAATCTTGTAGTATCTTTCAAACATAATGGTAGAACTGTTTCATTTCCTCACCAAGATACCATGCCTGGGTTCGAACTGTGTTACCTACCTAAGTTAGGTGGTATCCGTGGGATGAGACGGGCTCTTAAATGTAGAGTAGGTCTACACCTAGCTTAGTAGGTTTACAAATGGGTCAAAATGGCCCCCTCCCACAGTCCACCTGACATTTGGCATAGCTCAGATCCGGTTTATTAAATTGTTTTTCAATTTCAATCTTTCGCAAATTTGGCCAGGCTATATAATATAATATTCTAATCAAAATATTACAGGGACAATTTCAATCCATGAAAAAGATAAACGTCGGGAGGGGAGGAATGAGGAAGGTATAGATAGAGAATTACAACGAAATGCAAAGAAAAGGTAAAGAGATATTTAAATAAAAGAGGAAATATAAAACAAAGAGAAAGAAAGAGAGCAAACTCTAGGGAAAACTAGAAAGAGAGAGAGAGATTGATAAAAGAGAGTACAAGAGAGAAAAAACGAACCCTAAGAGACGAGAAATAGAGGGTGGGGTGGAGTAAAGCAGTATGATAATTTGACAGATGGACGGCACAGATGCTGTATGGACCAACACAGGGCCTATATCTCCGCATCTCCAAGAAAAGGGGAGTGGGGAAGGGGAGGATCTGTCCAAACCGGGGCTTATCTCAGACCAAGAATCTGCCGGTCACCGGCTACACGCCTGGTAATAAAACAAATGAGCCCAAGGACCCGAAATTCAATCGGAGATAGCAGCCAAAGTCTGACCATGAGTGGGGTGACAGGGGGTATCCCCCCTCCCTTTTCCTCTCTTTCCTGATTGATAAACACAATTTGTTATAGAGTTATAACACTTTTATTTGTTCTTACCTTCCCAAATGAATGCGTTAGTAACAAATAAGAGCAGCATTGCTTCAATTTTTTTTAATATTATTTTTTTCTAGCTAGGGTCTTGGAACTCGAAATAAGGACAAATGAGTTATGACAATCGCATGCCCGTGTGATAGGAGAGGGGTGAGGAGTAGTAGTAGTAAAGAAGAGGGGTTGGGGCCGTAGAGAAGAAATAACTTTTATTGTCGGTGGCTTTCAACATTAATTTTTATTAACTCAAGAAGGAATTTAAATACAAAACCTCAGGGAGGTTTTTTTGAACTTGATTCTGAGTAGGTTGGTTGGTAGGAGAAAGGAAACGGGCAGTGCCGCTAACTTCGAGCGGCGTCTTTGAATACAAAAAAAAAAATATAATATGATTTTGTTAGGATGAACAGTAAACGTTAGTTACATAAGTTAATAAAACAATTTTAAAATATTCATGCATCAAGTCATTTTATCTGCAGCTGTAACTTTTGATAGAGATTATAAATACCTATAGAATAGCAATAATAATATAGTAAAATGTTATCAATGTTGGCTGCAATGAAATGTGTTAGAATTTTCTCTACTGTTCTTCAACCAAAATCAGAGTATATTCATGTATAGAAACCGTGAAATACTACACTAAGAGTAATAAAGTTAGAGGTGAGACACCCCTTCACAAACCATATCAAGTAAAGCTATTGATGTAAGTTATATACGATGTCAAAGGTTAAATATTAGTTTCTTATTTGCAGCTAGAAAATATAAATAAATAAGCCAATCACTATTCTATTTATGTCGAACTTGTACGAAGTTAAGATTAAGGATACACAAACATATTATTTTTTTTTAAATAACGATAGTACAAAGAAATTGTAGTAGTCTACTACCAGCATACTATTCCGTCTCCATAGTCCGTATAGATTGCTCTGTCCACAGAGACGCAATCCACAAGTCCCTAGTACTGCGTAGAAATTGGATTTACTTACACTTTATTAAGGATTGCCGTTACGGACGGCTACGGAGAGCCAATCACGGTTAGACAAACAAATAAACAATGATATGCTAATATAACAAACGCATTAATTATAGTTGATGAAACGGTCATAATTTTCTAAGAGTATCGATTTTATTTCGTCTATCTATTTTCCAAACGCAATATTTAGAAAACCTTAATATATTCAGGATACCACTGTTTTAACTAAAAATACCAAACAAACAAAATAATTGTGAAGATGTTGAATGTGTTTATATAATTAGATTTGTTTAATTTCTAAGAATTTTATTGGACAAAGTATTATGCTTTTCCATTGGAAGAAAAGGTATACATAGAAAGGTAGGGGTCCTCTTAGAGTGTAATCCACAAATACATATTATACAAACGGAATGTTTAAGTTTTTTTTTACTCTTGCTACAGTTTTAATTGTAAATGCCATCAACCAAATATTAGTTGATGAATATTTTAATATTAACCTTCAAGATACACCTGGTAAAGCTTTCGATTGTAGGATTAGTTCTGTAAACATTTCAGACACTGTACTTCTTTTCTCATACATTCATACGGCATTGAAAAATAAAGGACGTTTCTTGGAATGAGCCGAGTAGGGGGGTCCAAGAAAATGAGAAAAACATTTTTGCTATCACCTGTAAGATCTACTTGAGGAGGGGTTCTCCTGATTCCGAACATGAGATTTTTGATATACGGGGATGGTCGTCAGTCTTAATTTAACTAAATTACATACATGAGTAGCTTAGGTTCGGTTAGGCTAGAGTAAGTTTGGTCAGTAGGAAAGCCCCAGTGGCCGGTGGGTGCTGCCAGTAACCCCTTCCACCCGTGCCACCACCCTCACGTAGGAATCTGGACATTGAATATTTAAGTGGCCATAACATTTTAGAACTTTTAAGAATCAAATAGCCAACGCTATTATTTATGCTTTTAGTGAAGATTACTTCATCTAGATAACATATTCTGAAAATTTAAAAATGACACCTGGAGACGCGAATCAAACCCGGGACCTTTGGCTTAGTACGCCAATGCTCTAACCACTGAGATATCCGATAATCATCCCGTGTACAGGGTCATTCTTCACTCATATTTTAAGACAGAGTTTGTGATGGACGTGCGGAAATCGAAGGTGGTTGCGTTATCTGATGACTCGTAATGCTTAATAAAATCACACATTTGTATCCGACGATTTACGCACGTCCATCATAGACTCTGCCTTAAAATATGAGTGAAGAATGACCCTGGGCACGGGACGATTCCTGGATAGCTCAGTGGTTAGAGCATTGGCGTGCTAAGCGAAAGGTCCCGGGTGTCCAGGTGTAATTTTTCAATTTTCAGAATGTTTGCCCTGTTCGCAATCAGGATACAACCCGCGAAGAATCACCCTAAGAAAGGAGCAGTTTAAATAAGAGAACAATTGTCAGAAGTGGAGTTTGAAGCTTGTGTAGGTAGGTTTACTACCCTTCCCCCACCCATAATATCAACATACCGACTAACTCAAAACATTATTTCTGTAATAGATCTATGCCTTTAGGGACTGATAGTAGCCTGGCTAATTCATGTGTTGGAGCAACGGTTCCCAACGTGGGGAACGCGTACCCCGAGGGGTACGTATGTGCCAGGAAGTTTGGGCGTACGCGAAAATATTTGAATAGTGGCGGAAAGGGCTATAAATGCCAGCAGTGTAAGACAAAAGATAAGTTAAAAGTTTATGAAATTAACTAAACTAATAAGTGAGGGGTGGTGTGGGTTTTATTCTTTATTTGACCTTGAGAAAATTATTTCAATTTCACACATAAAATAGTTTTTAGAATTATTAATAAATTAAGTGTGTTAGTTTTTATTGTAACATTTGCTTTTTTTAATGTAAAAATATATGCCCTCTTTGTTCAGCTTATTAATACAATGTTTTTAATCCCATTATTAACCTATTTGTTATCAGTTGCAACAAATAAATCAAAATAACTACTACTGTGATAATTAAAATATTTTTATTAAAAAAATTAAGTAGCCACACATTTATGGAAACGGAGCTTGCCAAAGGGGTACGCAAGTGAATAAAAATAAAGGTTGGGAACTGCTGTGTTAGAGCAATTGGTGGACCTGACTGCTGTAGTGATCCTACCGGGGATTTTACTGCACTCTGTTGTTTGTTGCACCTAAATCTTTGAGTTCGGTCAGACTGACAAACGCGTGATTAGCATATAGTTCTCGATAGTTGATGACGAGGAGGCAAAGTTCGAATCTTGGCTCAGTGAACTGAGGGTGGGTTTTGACAAGTGATTTATTGTTGTGGTTTTCTCATCCTCTATCCGCGCTAAGGGTGATTCTTCTTATTCTTATAAATATTATTAGCACCGCATCTTACTACCCGTTCGGGTTATACGCACTTACGCTAATGTGTAATGGTAGGGTGATTGTGAGATTAAATAGAGGACCTACAGTTTATGGTGGAATCGAACCACGGTGGAGGCTGGCATTCCCCACATTCACAAGTTGTGATTAATACCGTCTTGTCAGAGGTTAAGGAAGGGTTTGGTAATCAGATAAATCTGTGTCGGAACCAAGGATTGAACCCCGGACCCACAGCACAGAAGTCTGACACCTTTCCCCTAGACCGCCAGTTCACCTTCATATTTTTAAAGGCGTACTTTGATTATAATATTGGAAGTGTTTTAACATATAACTCATATATGGTTTATGGTATTACAAATTAAATTAGGCCTTTAGAAGCAAGTGTGCCAAACCTATCGATAGCTATACAAATGTCAAAATGAGAAGTTTTCCTAGCACTCAATGGACCAACATATAATAATATTGCCTAGCGCCTGTAAACTAGATTGTACCGGCTCGAGCGCGCGCGCTTGACAAATAGAACAAGTCGATCGCTCGCTCGCTCCAGTCTGGCGTACCCTTAAAAAGCAGCACGCATTTGCGTGTGCTGGGAAGAGGAAGAGAGTGAGAAATTTATTTAGGAAAAAACACACTCATAAAACAACTGACTATCCCCAGCCAGGATTAGAGCCCTGATTTCCGCCGTCTCCAGCAAACAACTGACTATCCCCAGCCGGGATTAGAGCCCTGATTTCCGCCGTCTCCAGCAAACAACTGACTATCCCCAGCCGGGATTAGAGCCCTGATTTCCGCCGTCTCCAGCAAACAACTGACTATCCCCAGCTAGGATTAGAGCCCTGATTTCCGCCGTCTCCAGCAAACAACTGACTATCCCCAGCCGGGATTAGAGCCCTGATTTCCGCCGTCTCCAGCAAACAACTGACTATCCCCAGCCAGGATTAGAGCCCTGATTTCCGCCGTCTCCAGCAAACAACTGACTATCCCCAGCCGGGATTAGAACCCTGATTTCCGCCGTCTCCAGCAAACAACTGACTATCCCCAGCCAGGATTAGAGCCCTGATTTCCGCCGTCTCCAGCAAACAACTGACTATCCCCAGCTAGGATTAGAGCCCTGATTTCCACCGTCTCCAGCAAACAACTGACTATCCCCAGCTAGGATTAGAGCCCTGATTTCCACCGTCTCCAGCAAACAACTGACTATCCCCAGCCAGGATTAGAGCCCTGATTTCCGCCGTCTCCAGCAAACAACTGACTATCCCCAGCTAGGATTAGAGCCCTGATTTCCACCGTCTCCAGCAAACAACTGACTATCCCCAGCCAGGATTAGAGCCCTGATTTCCGCCGTCTCCAGCAAACAACTGACTATCCCCAGCCAGGATTAGAGCCCTGATTTCCGCCGTCTCCAGCAAACAACTGACTATCCCCATCCAGGATTAGAGCCCTGATTTCCACCGTCTCCAGCAAACAACTGACTATCCCCAGCCAGGATTAGAACCCTGATTTCCGCCGTCTAGAGCAAACAACTGACTATCCCCAGCCAGGATTAGAGCCCTGATTTCCGCCGTCTAGAGCAAACAACTGACTATCCCCAGCCAGGATTAGAGCCCTGATTTCCGCCGTCTTAGAGCAAACAACTGACTATCCCCAGCCAGGATTAGAGCCCTGATTTCCGCCGTCTAGAGCAAACAACTGACTATCCCCAGCCAGGATTAGAGCCCTGATTTCCGCCGTCTAGAGCAAACAACTGACTATCCCCAGCCAGGATTAGAGCCCTGATTTCCGCCGTCTAGAGCAAACAACTGACTATCCCCAGCCAGGATTAGAGCCCTGATTTCCGCCGTCTAGAGCAAACAACTGACTATCCCCAGCCAGGATTAGAGCCCTGATTTCCGCCGTCTAGAGCAAACAACTGACTATCCCCAGCCAGGATTAGAGCCCTGATTTCCGCCGTCTAAGCAAACAACTGACTATCCCCAGCCAGGATTAGAACCCTGATTTCCGCCGTCTAGAGCATACCAGACCAAAATGACATTTAGCCTGTGTGCCTGCACTCTACCGCTATTATAACAAGACTAAATCTCGGTGCATGTGTGTGAGTGAAAGGGGGTTGAGGATAGGAGAGGGGGTGGGTGGGGTGCTTGGAGACACAGCATTTTGTCACGGGGACCTCCCACCTGGTCTGGTCCTGGATTACAGGACCAGGAGAAGGACCGGACCTCCCGCACGCTGTGTGCGCGACAGTCCCTAGAAGCCCGTGAGATGGATCTCTTACACGCGGCCTTGTCGTGGTTGGTAGAGAGGGGGATTAGCAGGGGGGGGGGGAAGAATTACAATCATTATTTGTTGTTCGGTGTTTTCATGGGACGGTTTGTCTTGTGTAGGGTGGGATGGAGTGTATGTCTGTTGGTATAAGTAGGTATTTTGGTACGAATTAAACTTTTAAAGAAATACAAACACATATTTTTGCGATCAACTCAAATAACTTTTTCTAGCACCACATATTACTACCCGTTCGAGTTATACGCTTATTTACTAATTACGTGAATGATTTTAGGGATTGGGGGGGCTATATTAATAGTTGTACCCGAATTTGAGTTGAGGGAGAGTGTAAAACCACTTTGGGAAAAAGCACTCTCAATACACCCGACCCAAATTCGAAACCTCCTCCCAGTCATCGGCAGTCTAGTCTATTCCGCAAGTAGCACCTTAGACCATGCGGCCACCAAAGTGGGTAGCTTAAAATTATGTTACTATAGTATTCATGTTATTTTATATATATTGGTAACATCTATTAAAAGTGACAGGTGCAGATCACATGACTTTATTACGAATGAATATATGATAGTTTATTTGGTAAATTTTGTGACTGTCAAGAATGTTTGTTTAGTTTATTAATTTAGTGTAATTTTCTAAGCATAATAATATCAACAGTTCTTGAATGTGTGTCTTGATAATAGCAGCATTTAACTAAAAACTTTTAAAATGAAAATAAAAAGTTATGTTCAAATTCCCCGATATCAATTACAAATTAATATATAATATATATATTCAATTTTAAAAACTAGACCGTTTTAAAATTGGTAGATGAATTAAGCATCCTTCTAATGGCTGATTATCACAAGGAGTAATGGGGCCAGAATAAGATAAGGTTTAGATTTTATACATAAACTTAAAATTAAAATTATTATATTCTTTAAATCGTTGTTACAAAAACATTTTAATTACTTTATTAAACTTCGTTGGGAGATGCTAACCTACTAATTCAATTTTATAACCTAATTTACAACACTGTTAATCTTTAAACTTTGTTTTTGAGCTTAGTTTATTGTATCCAAGTTTTGTAACTAAATTTTATTATGTAATTTGTGTATTTTAGACTTGTCGTCAACCCATGTTTTAATTCAGTTGATGATGTTTTATCAATTTATTGAAAATTTTTATATAGGCATTATGTTGCACATTAAAAGCAAAATTAATCGATCTTTTGAATATTAAAGTCACTTAATTTATCTACCAATTTTAAAACTGTCTAATTCTTTAAATTTAAAATCTATATATTTTGTTGTAGCTATCACTGAGTTTTCTATCTAAGTCTTAACCCTAATTATTATCACTCCTTACTTTAAACTACTTTTGAATGTTTTTTAAAATTGGATATTTTATGACTAATATCAAGCGAAACGTTTTCAAACTATTGTATCGTGCCATGAAACAAATAAAACCAGAGCAAGAACGACACTAGTGCCTTCCATTTAACGAACTATTTAAACTTATTTCAAAACAGTAGATGCAGCTGTCTGCCTTTATCTCACTTTGCAGGCGCATGCACACTGATGAGTCGGATGGTTTTGCAATGTGACTGGGCCTTTCACGCTGATATTGTCAAGCAGAAAAGGAAAAGTTGGAAGTTATTTAAAGTCACGCCGAATGGACAACGCCGCCTTTTGATTGGTTTAGATGTCATCACGTGATTACGTTTCTGCTCTACTCTTGTTTTTTCGGCGAACGTTGTGTGTCACGTTCCAGCCTCATGCTATAAAGTTAATGTTTACTTACCCCAAGAGTCATAGTTTAAGAACTATCTCTTATGACTACAGAGTGGAACAATAATAATCATAATGCGACTGTACTCACCCCATTCTGCATCCATCCCAGCGAGAACACCAAGAACCGAGAACAGAAATAAAAAGAATATTACGTCAGTAGTCGTACAGATATGAGCTCGTTAAAATATTAATAAAACCGTTTATATCTGAGTTGATAGCAGAGTGGAACTTTGTTCGTCAGCCAATCGAATCAGAGGTGAACACGTGACTCAATCAACAAATCTCCAACCGGTTCCTTCATCAGATGGTGTTTAAATAAATATTAGAGGCTTATGCTTTTTTTTTAACACCACGTCTTACTACCCATTTAGGTTATACGCCTATGTACTAATTACATTAATGGGTCAGGGATTATTAAGGATTAATTTAGAGGAAATGCGCCCGCATTTGCGTGGAGAGTGGAAAACCCTCTAGGAAAATCATCCTCAGTGCACTCGACCATGATAGAGCCCCGATCTCTCCATCTTCAGCAGTCTAGTCCCGAGAGGAGCGCGTTAGACTACGCAGCCATCGAAAAGGGTATTGATAATGTTAATAAATTATGGTAAATGCTATTAGGTGTGTGGTAGAACACAGTATAGCTCCGGTTATATGAATTTTGAACTAACCGAATCCCCACAACCAGGACATAATCCACCGTCCAACCCCTGAATCAGACCACGTTGTTCTTATTCCTATTACTAACTTTTAAATTTATTATTATATTTATTTAATGTCTATGTTTAATCCATTTTAAAAGGTTTTTAGTGGATAATAATTAGTATTTTCTTTAGATCAACTATCCAAAATTATCGATTTTTTTTAACCACCTTCGTCACGAATCAATATGAATCACGGCCGGATGTATTGAGGGTGTTTTTTTCCCCTAAGCTCTTTTTCCATTCTCTCCCCACGCTAATGTGGATAAATTTCATCTTTAATTACACCTTCACCGCAGTTAAATTCGTAGCCTACAGCTAATACGCGGGAAGTTAAACAAATAGTGTATCTTTTAACAGAGAATAGAATTTATTTCAATACTGGAACGAACTGAAAAGAAAATGTATGTTGTCCCAAGTTAGGTGAGTTTGTCAATCAATCACGTGCTGATGATAATAACAACAAACTTATTTCCCCTAGAACCACGTCTTACTACCCGTTTATGTTAGCTTATGCACTAATTACTCTATTACGTTAGAAATGACGAAGGTTGAATTAAGAGGAAATGCACCCACATTTGCGCGAAGGGGGAGTGGAAAACCATTTAGGAAAATAAAACCTCAGTGCACTCGACCGGTATCGAGCCCCAATCTCACCATTATCAGAAGCCAGTCTATTGAGTGAGAGTAGCGCATTATACCATGTGACCAACGAAGCGAGTGTCCACATATATAAATAAGGTCAAAGGAATGTGAACGAAAAAGTTATAATTTAAGAGGAAATATGTCAAATTTGCGTGGCGGTAAAGTGGAAAACAATTGATGAAAAAAAAACCTCATTACACCCAACCAGGATTCAAACCCCAATCAGTGGCAATCCAGGCTAACTCAAGTGTGACACGTTGGACTATTCGACCAACGATGTGGTTTAGATAGTAATTGATTGACTAATCCAGTTGAGGATAAATTATTTCGTCGCTTAACATACACGGGAACTCTTTAACGACCAAAACATTTTTTTCTTCTTTTTTAAGTACCTATTATTAGGGTGACCTGGTGGTCTAAGGGGTAAGGTGTCAAACTTCTGTGCTGGGCTCCGGGGTTCAATCCTCGGTCCCGGCACAGATTTATCTGATTACCAAACCCTTCCTTCCCCTCTGACAAGACATGTATTAATCACAACTTGTGAATGTGGGAATGCCAGGCCTCCACCGTGGTTCAGATTCCACGTTAAACTGTAGGTCGTCCATTTCAGTTCACAATCATCCTACCATTTTCACATTAGCGTAAGAGCGTATAACCCGAACGGGTAGTAAGACGCAGTGCTAATAATAATATTAATAATAATAATATTTAGCACCGCGTCTTACTACCCGTTCGGGTTATACGCTTTAAGTACTAATTACGCTAATGGATTAGGAATTGGTAAGGTCGAATTAGAGGGAGTGAACCAGACTTTTACGTGGAGGGAGAGTGGAAAACCATTTAGGAAAAACCACCCCTAGTTCACCCGACCGAGATTCGAACCTCGATCTCCCCGTCCTCAGCAGTCGAGATCAACACGACAAGCGCGTTAGCCAACTACGCCACCGAGGCGGGTTAGATAGTAATTGATTGACTAATCCAGTTGAGGATAAATTATTTCGTCGCTTAACAAACTACACGGGGACGCTTAAACGACCAAAACTTTTTTCTTCTTTTTTAAGTATTATTAGGGTTACCTGGTGGTCTAAGGGGTAAGGTGTCGGACTTCTATGATGGGATCCGGGTTCAATCCTCGGTCCCGGCACAGATTTATCTGATTACCAAACCCTTCCTTCACCTATGACAAGACGTGTATTAATCACAACTTGTGAATGTGGGGAGTGCCAGGCCTCCACCGTGGTTCAGATTCCACGTTAAACCTTAGGTCCTCCATTTCAGTTCACTATCACCCTACCATTACACATTAGCGTAAGTGCGTATAACCCGAACGTATAGTAAGACGCGGTGTTCATAATAATATTAATACATGAAAGTAGATATAGTAACTTTTCTTGCTGTAAGATCTTTCCTATGAAAGCTGGACTGTAGGAAATTCATGTTGATCTAATCATATGATTATAAAATGGACCAAAATGGATAAAAGGGCCATCTGAAACTCTATACCCGGCGCGTTTTATTGCCGGCAATTCTCTCTGCACGCTGTCCATACAAAGTTTTCAAAAGTCAACGTCCACTTGACACGTCCATTAGGGACTAGAATTACCAGAGAATGGACACGGGAGGACACGGATGAGTACGATTCTGATCGTATCAGATGGAATCCGATCCAACATCGGCGAATCGCTGAACTAAGTCTTGACGTCATAAAAACACAGATCGAGGCGATAGGAAAGAAAAGGGAGAGGAGGATCACAACCCTACGTGGACTTTATGGTAGCCTAATGATAAATTATTATTATTATTATTATTATTATTATTATTATTATTATTATTAGCACCGCGTCTTACTACCCGTTCGGGTTATACGCACTTACGCTAATGTGTAATGGTAGGGTGATTGTGAGATGAAATGAAGGACCTACAGTTTAACGTGGAATCCGAACCACGGTGGCGGCCCGGAATTCCACACATTCACAAGCCTACTGATAAAAACTACAGAGTATTTTATATACTATTTCAAAGATATTTTGTAAAGAGGGCTGCATCTTAACTTGACACACACAGGCACTCAAAAAACTCGCACACTAAGGAGTTTCATGGTCAAACATAGTGCGCCTCAAGTGCGGATCGATACCAAACACAAAATGACAATGTACGAAATAGAAAGAAAGGGATATATTGAGTTCACCGCGCGAGGCCTCTTATTTACCTGCTGATAACACTTCCCCTCTTCCTCTGACAAGTTTACACATTCAGTATATTATTTACGGCTGGACCATATTAACTAGCACTTAAAAAGGTTTTCCCCTTGTTTTCTATACTAGATAGACAAATAGGCACTACCACAGTATTTTTAATCTATATAGTAGGGTAAAAAAGACAGTTCTGGACCACTTCTTAGAAACGAGCCTATATAATATATCTAAGCAAACATGTTTATATTGGCTGTGGCCCACAACAAACCACGAGTTTATGAATCTAGCCCATGTTGAACTAATTTGAGTTTGAGATTAGTGGCTTAAGCCATTCAACCACCGAAACGGGTTTTAATATAATTAAATCCGACACACTGTTCATGGATTATATATTAAGTATATTAAAGTATTTGTAAGTTAATTGTGTTTAGCAAGCGGATCACAATTACATTTTTTTATATATCTGGTTTACTTGGAAGGTTTTAAGTCCATCTATATCACTAAGTTGCATCATTAGTGAAAAGTACGTAATGCAAAGAAAAAAGGCAAACCACGAAAGATGGGGAGGGGGGGAGGAATATTCAGAAAAGGCCACACTTTGCTCTGATTCACGAGAAGCGAAACCAACCCCTTCCCCTCCTTACTTCCCTCCTTTTTCCAATATAAAAAGGGGGGCGGGGAATAGTGTTTTCTGAATCATACTAAAAAAAAAGAACTTATTTTATCACGACTAATACCTGCTTCTGTGTTAACTAGAGTCATTGAGCTTTTTAATCCGGATTTTACCCTCTCTGCTTCCGTGTCCATCTGAGGAGAAAGTTCTTTTTAAAAAAAATACATCAAAGTGCACTTTGACAGCGCATCGACTCAGACACCGAGGCATGTAATGCTAGTCCGAAATGTGACGAAAGTAGGCCGACCGGAATGAAACCATCCGCTGTAAGCCACGTCAACGAGAAACTGCTGCTAGAGCCGATTCACCACATTAAAAAAATATATTTAATTTATAACTTTTATATTATTATTATTTTATCGCCCCGTCTTACTACGTTGCACGCAAATAATGATAACTACTCTAATGGGGCAGGGATGAGGAAGGAAGCATTTTAAAAAGGTAATATGCCCGCATTTGCGTGGATGGAGAACGGGAAATCATTTAGGAAAAAACTACCACCAGTATAAATGACCGAGATTCAAATCCCGATCTCCCCCTCATCCAGAGGCCAGTCTAACATCAGAGTGACCGCCTTAGACCATTCAGCCACTGAAGCGGGTTACATGTTTTATTAAATTACTACACTAAAAAAAGTAACAAAATCTACTTTTTAGCTGACCCGCTTAAGTGTTTAAATAGGCTAAGGCGTCGAAATCGCAATAGACTGAATTTACAAAGACAATCGGGGTTCAAAGCCCAGTCGGGTGTACTTAAGAGTGTTTATTTAGTAAATGTTTTCCACCTAGCAATTAGTAAATGCGGGTATATTTCATCTCAAATTCTACCGTCCTCACCCCTATTCCCGTAGCTTGGTTAATATATGCGTACAAAGCGAGCTAGTAGTGAGATGTAATGGAAAAAAAAAACTTTCATGGCTTTAATTACTTACATAAAAATTGTATTTTTCTAGCTACTAATTGGTTATTAAGTTGGCGACCGCGGTGGTTTTAGGGTACAATGATCGCTGCAGGAGCCGATGTTCGTGGGTTCAAATCCAGCCGTGGTTGAGGCATTTTTCATGAACGATAAAAAAAATCCTTCGGAGGGGAAGTAAATCCGTCGGTCCCATGTCGATTGTGTCGTGTAAGAGAACCCTGGAAGGTGTGTTAAATACCTTTCCAGGCAAAATTGGTAGGACCATTAGTTCTCGCTCATAGAAAATTCTCGTGTGCTGATATAATCAGTTTGTTCAAAAAGATCACGTTAAATACGTAAAATAAACATAAGATACAGTTAAGTGTTGTTTTTATGCCCTTATTAAGATGATGAGCTTACCAAATATATCTTCGGCCAGCGGTGCAAACTGATCATCAGATTTTGGCCCTTCGGATGGAAAACGTTGGACCACCCTGAGTTACACAATGAAGGAAAAGTGGAAAGCAAGTTTCAGGTTAAACTTAGTTTAAGTTAAGGCCAACACTACTTGGGTGGTTGAGACCAGAACTTACCGAGCCCATAACTTCTTTAATCCTTTACTTTACAATTAATCTTCCGGGATAAGAAGAGATCACACACGGCCTCTTTAAAAAAAAACTGTTGGTTATTTCGACTAACGGAAGTTTTGAAGAAAAAAATAGATAAAAAGTCAACTAACACAAACGATATTTCAAGGACCGTTGTGAATAAGAAGTACCTTTCTACCGAATTAATCTCCCTAACGTGACTGAACCACCAACCCGCATTAGAGACGTTTTTAATCTTTTTTTTATCTCTTTCTTATGGTCTTTATAGCAGCGTACATATATACATACACATACACTTGGCATTACGTCCCAACACTCCTCTTAAAGTGATATATCAATTACCATCACAATATAAATGTATCCCTTCACGCTGATTATACTTTTACGATGTGTGAACAAACACACAAACACAAAGAATAAGGAGAGAGAGAGATAGAAAGAATATCTCGTTAAGTTTTTATTCGACTTCCGTTTTAGACAGATAGCTTTTTGATAGTCATGAAAAAAGAGACAGTGAGAGAGAAAGGTGAACTTGAGCAAAAAGGTATCGTATGAGAGAGGGGGGAAGGAGGGGTAGCGGGTCGCTAGATGGTTAATGTGGACAGGCTGTTACCCAAAGAGGGTTGGGGAGGTAGCACCCAAATATTAAATGAGAATGTAAGTGAGCAGTGTTTATTGTCCGCCTATAAATCACGGCGTGTTTGTGGCCACAACTCAGACCGATTACGGAGGGATATAGACCACAAATGAAAGGGGACAGAGTAATATCTAATTTTTACGTTCAAAAACCGAGGGTTACCAAAGAATTCATCCAACACAGCGGTCTACAAATTATTTCGTTCTGTGAGAGCCAAATTTGTCTTCAATTCCATGTCTCACGGGACAAGTATAGAACTAAATAGATATAATAGTCTGATTTTTAGCGTATACAATTGAGGGCTGAAGTACAATGCTTTAAGAAATACTATACTCTGTAATTACTGTAATCCCGGCGGCCCAGTCAACCTCTGGGTATATAACATTAGATTCGGCATTACAAATGATTCCAAGTGCAACTAAAATAAATATGCTAAACCGCCCAAAGACAGAGATCGGCTCCATCTTTATATATATTTATAATATATCTATGTATTAGCTTTTACCCGTCGCGGCTTCGCCCGTAATAACTGATAAACATCATTTAATTTTTAACTAAATTGTTTTGGTCATAAATCAAACTTTATTTTTTTCAGATAACAATGCGTTTTTCTAATTTCTAGCTGTAATTAATTTTGCCGTATTTTAATTTTCACTTTTTAATATTTCGTAATAAAATAAATATATATTATTTAAATTATCAATTATATATGTTTTTAAATTTTTACCTTCATAATTAGTTATATAAATGAAATAATATTTTTTTCGAACTACATAGCTAAAATCACATCATATTTATTATTTATTAGTATGAAACTACGTCACACTAATTACTATTTACTTTAATTACAAATTATTAAATCACAAATTCTTAAATAACATCATTTTCAATCACATTATAATCATATATTTATTATTATTTAAAATCAAAGGTTGGAATAGTCATATATGTTATTCCAGGATATACTCTACCAACGTACAAAGTTTCACTCGAATCCGTTCAGCAGTTTTGGCGTGATTGAGTAACCAACATCCAAACACACAAACTTTCGCATTTATAATATTATATATAATATATATATATATATAATATATTATATATATAATATATTATATAGATAAGATATATGTATTAAACAATTATTTATTATTTATTAGTAAAGTCTTATTATGTAAAAAAAAAGTTATAGCCAAAATGAAGCAAAACCATGCCTTGATCAAAGAAGTAAAGATAATACAGGTTTATTAAATAAAGTGTGCCCGCATTAGCATGTGTAAAATCACTTTCCAAAACCACGGGCTGTGATCAAGGCCATAGCCGGGGGCGGGGTGGTGGGTAAGGGGGCGGGGGTGTTCGAACCCCTCGCGAAATTTTATGAACAATATATATAAACACCCCGCCCCCTTACCCACCACCCCGCCCCCGGCTACGGCCTTGATCACAGACAGTGGTTTTGGAAAGTGATTTTACACATGCTAATGCGGGCATTATATATATATATATATATAATGGCTTTATTTATGGTTTAAACCATATCAAAATTAAGATACAAATACAAATTAGGGGGTTGTGTTACCATAAAAAGCACTTCAGAGAGCTTCTACAGGAGTTAAATATTTAAAAAATGTTCTTAGCCTTCAGCGTTTTGGGAGTTATTTTACCATTTAAAAAAAAACACTTCACAGAGCTTCAAAAAATGATTTAATTTTCAGAAATTTTCCAAGCCTTCGGCAGCAAGGGGGATATTTTACCAAAAAGAAACACTAGAGAGCGTATATAACTGTTTATCATTTAGAATTTTTTCTAACTTCCAGTAATTGGGGGATGTGCCCACCAAACCCCCCCTGAAATTAGTGGCTGGCTACGGCCTTGACTGTAATACAATCCTAAACTAATAATACTACCTATTGCCGGTGATACCTCAACTGCGAATCTGACGTCTTAGACCGTTCCTACGACTTACGATGCAGGTGGATTCCTAAAAGTTTTCTTTAAATATATAAATGCATCGAAGTCTCTTTTTTTTAACATGAATAGGCTAATACGCATCAATTAAGTATTTAGATGATCAAATGCCAACCTATACAGCATATCAGCAGGAACTAACAATAAAAATTTGGTTTACATATTGAGTATAGAGAACCTTTCTGAGAAATCATAATAAGTTGTTTGTTTTTAATAATAAATAATCAGAACAATATATACATTTATCAATGTTGAACAGATATCGCCTTAGTGAAAAACTTTATCAAATTTTAAAAACCGGTGTGATTAACAAAAATAAGCAAAACTAAATATAGTGTTGTCACGTCAAATAAATAGATAAAAGGATGTAGTGTGCGCCTTAAGATAAGCTAAACATTAAATAAGACCATTTTACTATTAATCAATTCGAGAAGAATAAATCTCGTAGCGATGACATTATCCTTAATATTACGACGGATAAGAGAAAGTAGGATATTTCGATGATAATGTTGGTACTACACTCGTGAACGATGTAAAATAGGGCCAAAAGAAAAAGTTGCTAGCATCCAATATACTTAACATTCTTTTACCGCCATCAAATATATTTATTTAAATAAATAGACTAGTGAATATATAATATGAGATCATTTATATTTTTATCATGTGTAATATATGTACATTGTAAGAATCGAATTTGGTATTAACAGAACTATTTAAGGATCTATACATTTTTTTTACATTAGAAGCTTTTTTTTTTGTCAACATTGTTTATTGTTTATAAGTATCCGTATTAATATTTAACAATATTTACAGCTCCAGATTACGTGACTTGACACATACAATTTCGAGAGTAGTTGTGAGGTAACATGATTTGCCGTGATTCGAGAGGCCGGGGTTTGGTTACTTAAAGGGTGTAATTTCTTTACCCTCTCCCCACAATGTGGGTTTTCATCCGCAACTCAAACTGACTAGATTCTTTACGATAAACATTTTAATAGTGAGCGTGGATTAGTGGTCAAGCATTGTATACCCTAGTTGCATACCGAGTAGTGCTTAAAAATACATATTTACGTTTAATTAAGGAGTTCGTCTTACTCAATTTATTGGTGATTATATAGGAGCTAGGGCAAGGTGTGTAACATTACTCAATAAATGGATATTAGATTCGTCAGTCCAACACTTTAGCTCAGTCGGAAGCGTATCTGCCTAATGAGCTGAGGATCCCGGGATCAATTACCAACACTACCAAAAATATATTATTAATGAGACTGAGGTTTTCCTTCGCACAGTGATAGATTAAAAGCCGGGGGGCTTGAAGTTGTGTCTTTTCAAGATTTAAGTTAATTTGTAGGTCGTGTGCTGCTGATATACAGTATTCAGTCAGTTCAATTAGAAAGAAAAAAAAAACCACCCCCAGTACACCTAACCGGGAACTAAAAACGATCTTCCAGTCATCGGCAGTCTAGTCTATTGCGAATTGAGTACATTCCTAGGTTAACTTACTTTATTTGACGTGTGTTTAGAAGGGAAAAACCCGTTAAATATAACAATTCAAAAACTCGGGATTCTGGTAAGCTGAAAGTATTCTCCATTTACCCTGTAATGTGGTTTTACCCTGACAGATTACACTGTGACCTTATCTCATAAGATGCGTTATAGTAGTGGGTAAGCCTGCGATCTTACAGGGTAAACAGAGTATATTTTTTTAGGTATTTAATGTGCACATTATGAACCGATTGATTATATCAGCACATAAGGATTTATATTATTATTATTATATTATTATTATTACTTATTTTATTATTATTATTATTATTATTAGCACCGCGTCTTACTACCCGTTCAGGTTAAACGCACTTACGCTAATGTGTAATGGTAGGGTGATTGTGAGATGAAATGGAAGACCTACAGTTTAACGTGGAATCCGAACCACGGTGGAGGCATTCCCCACATTCACAAGATGTCTTGTCAGAGGTGAAGGAAGGGTTTGGTAATTCAGATAAATCTGTGCCGGGACCGAGGATTGAACCCCAGACCCCTAGCACAGAAGTCCGACACCTTACCCCTAGACCGCCAGGTCACCCAACAAATACGTTAACTAGTTTATAAATGTTTTGGTAAATGTCGATAGCAAAATGCTATTAACAACATTTTCGACAAAAATATTGCTAGCGTGTCACGAATAAAATAATTTAAAAAAAAAAAAAGTTGATGGCAAAGTTGTTTAAACATATCATAAGTTAATCGCGGAAAGGATTTTCAGAATCAGTTATGAAATGTTAATGGCAGCTCTTCCGGTCCAAACCATGGCTTCATGGGAGGAAGTTGGTATTGCTGCATCATGTGTAGTGACTATTGGCGTAGGAACACATAAAATGAAGAAAATTATATGAGTTCCTTTATACTTTATACCTTCAAAGTAGGGACAGACAGAATGGACATTATATATTAAGTGACTTGAAAAAAGACGAAAGAACACTTGAAATTGGTGGATCTAACCAGTATTGACAGTTTGCCTTTGTAATTAGCGATATTTTGGTTCCATAAATATTCATGTTTTCGATACTCTTCAATTGGGTTTAGCATTTTATTTCTCTGAACCATTCCATTTTGCACTTTGTAAGAAATTTATAGCTGTGCACAACAAAAGGACAAAAAGATTTACACTGAATGGAAGCCGGCAGGAAATTGATCCATGAGTACAACGCTATTATCAGTATTTCCAACAGAAATAACTTGCTAGTAACATTTTGTTATCTACATCGTTTGACCGCCTCCAAAACCCTCGCAAAACTTATGCTATTAACAAAGTTAGCAACAGTATTATCGACACGATAAGGAAAAAATAACAAATGTTTAAAGCGAATGTTATTTACAAAAGTTAATAACAAAATGTTATCAACATTTCTGGTGAATGTTAACAATGTCAATATAAAATGAAGGGTTCTTAGGAAAAGGGAGGAAAAGTACAATTTTAGCACCAATTGAGATAGCACAGCGATCTGTTGGACAATCATGAGACCTTTCTAATGTACTTTACATCATGACTAAAGGAGGTATTTGTAATTTTTAAATTAATTATAAAAAAAAGGTATTTGATGAGGTTCTTATAAGGTTTGAGATATAACAATTATTGTTGTCCTGGAAAATGTGTGTTATGTGACTCCCCCTTTTCCCCTGTACCTTACAAATGTTATCAATATTGCGGATAAGCAATAACAGGTGTTTTCAGCAATATTACCTCCAGTGTAAAACGACCTTTACAAACGGAGGAAAAGGAAAGCATAATGAGGTATTTCTTATCCACGCCCCCTAAACTATTGTATCACCCACGCGTCAACCCCCTCCAAGTGAGCAGTAGAGATTAATGTCTTAGGTATTTTGTTTCGAGTGCGTGGCCCCCTCGTCTCGCTCATCAGAGCAGGTGACGCGCATTTCCTCTTCAAGTCCTCTACTACAACACGTAACGAATGATCCACATACCCACACACTCACACACGACATACGCAAACGGACCACACGTGAAATAACTGCCCGCAAGGGGCATTAGCACACTATTTATTACGGTTGTGATTTTGTTACGGCACTTAGCACGCCGCACCTCAGACCTCCCGTCTTGTGGTGACTAAAGGACAAGCTCCAATTGAAATGTGTCCAATCAAGAATCGAAAATGAACCTCTCCTGAAGATCCTCGAAGGTATGTGTAGGTGACCTGGTGGTCTAGGGGTAAGGTGTCAGACTTCTTTGCTAGGGGTCTAGGGTTCAATCCTCGGTCTCGGCACAAATTTATCTGATTGCCAAACCCTTCCTTCACCTCTGACAAGACGTGTAGTAATCACGGGTAGTAAGACTCGGTGATAACAATAATAATAATAACAGCAAAAATGTGTGTGGGGCTCACCCGAATTGCGCCAATTCTCTTAGCTCGGACCCGAATTGCGCCAAGAGCTAAAAGTGCCCCCCCAGACCGGACCCGAATTGCGCCAATACCCCCCTTCCCAAGACAGGACCCGAATTGCGCCAACTCTGAACATAAACAAATATTAATGCTATGTCTGGCGGTAAGAAGGACACAAGTAAAAAATATAAATCAAACAATATTATATCAAAGTGAAATTTTTGTTTTTAAAACATTGTCAATAATAGCTATATGTATGCTAAATAATAGTATAACAAACATAATGTAAACAAGTCATACAAAGGATTTTTGGAAGGACACACTTCACTAAGCTTAATCTGTCTATTTCTCCATTCCTAAACTGTTTAAGTTTTTTTTTCAACGAATGTTTGTTTCAACTTAGACTTATTATCTGTCTTTTGCACATTACCTTCTCTTACACTGTTGATTCGAATGTACGTGTCAGTTTGGACCGATTTTAAATTTTGTATGAAGACAAAAATGTTTGGGTGTGGAGAAGCACATAATGAATTAAATCTAGAATGGAAGCTCTCGCACGCATTTGTTGTTCTCCATAAGTCCGATGAGTCAACTGCCCAAATGCGCGGCGGGAATGTCGCTTGCTCCATCTCATCTATATATGTTTCAGTTAGGTAATCTGCGAAGCTCGTCAGTTTTGTATCAGCTGGCTGGACGCTGATCAGATCGCAGAAAGCGTCTTCTACTTCTTCGGGCCTCAAGTAAGTGAGCCCAAAACAGTAGTGGAGCCATTTCCCTCCATCCGAGTTTTCGTCTTTGTACGTGGCAGCCAAACCGAGCTTTTGAATCTTTCTCCACCTAAAAGGAATCATAGTGGATGTTAATGATAAAAAATATTAAAAGGAAGCAGGGAGGAAAATAGGAACGTAGCATTCTTTGAATCATAGTCTGATTTAATACAGATCATAAATATATTTTACAAAATAGCCTATCAGTGACCGTAGCTAAAAAAATGTGGCCGCAATCATATGTACAAAAATGTGATGACACCCACACAGACAGGAACACATTTCACTTTTTTTGGCTGGCATATGTTTAAAATGGCCAAGAATAACAAATAAAAAGTAGGCCTACGACAGAATCGCAGATACTTTATCATAGCGTATATTCACTTTTTAATTAATGGGTCAGCTGAGACAATATTATTCGACGATTTGATAATTACACTTATATGGATCTCTGTGTTAAAACCAAATAATAAATCATTTTATTTGGCTAATATTTTTAATTTGAGTGTTTTAAATTTGTTTACCATATGTTTGTTTTATTTTACTAAGCGCACAAGTTGCTAATGGTTTTTGAAAACTAGTCACCAAAAACTATCCTTTTTTTAGCACCACGTCTTACTGCCCGTTCTGCAACCCCCCCTTAATATCTATAAGGTGAGAGAGGCAGTAAATTAGGTAAAGAGTTACCTGAATGAACATAACAATTTTATTTAGTCAAAAAAACAATAACAAGCTGAGCAAACAATCAACACCGCGTGAAGCGCGCTTTTCCGTCCATTGCGGAAATCACTTACATCAAAGGTAAACATAAACGTTACCTCCTCAAAACAAATCACATTACATTAAACCCATCAAAGGTAACGGTCCGGGATCTCAGTGACATGGTCTTTGGTTACTTCGTAAAATTGATCAGTTCCTAAACTGGTTACTCTAGCGTTTAAGTTATCCACCCTAGTATAAATATATATCTTTCTTACAGACGCCCGTAGCAAACGTGATGTCATAGCAATTAAACAAGGCCACAAGGTGATAATAACTTAACAACCCTAGGTGTTTATCTTGGCGAACAAAGATGAGCCCAGAAACAGCTATACTTGAAAATAACATAAGCCGGGTTTCGAACCCAGGACCTGACATTCTCAGGTTAAAAGCTAATATTGGCAAATGTATGAAATACATTTGAATAGGGCCCAGACCCTGGATATAAGCGGTGGCGAAAGCGACGGTCTAACTCCCAGCAGCGATAAGCGCGTAGCATAGTCAATATTCAAATAAACATAAGTTAATAACAAAGTCCAAATAGTAATTTAGAAAGAGTTCCCCCCCATGACGCCGAAACAGTAAATTTTGGTAGGAAAGTAATATCCCCGAAACCCAGTCGCTGCCCTCACCTCTTATCCTCGAGCCGGTGGGGTAGTAAGTGACCTGAGATCCCGGTACCGCTAGTATTTATACGAAATATAATTCTCAGAGAAGGGGGGCGGATCGAAGGAAAGGAAGGTTGGAGAACATTACAAACAAGGGGGGAGGAGAGGTTCGAGACTCATATCGAACACCTAGCACCTTCTCGAAGCTCGGCGAAGGCGGAAACGGAACTCTTTTATCCATCTTCTCTGCTGGCCGAACACGTGGTCGAGCCCCGTTGCCGGCAGGCGCGGACACGCCTTCAGTCAGTCCGATGTATTTGGCGAGAGCGTAGGTCGCCGGTCAAGCTAGTGCCGCGTGTTGACTCAGTTGGCTGTCCCAGTTGGCGAGTGTTGTTACCATGTAAGTCGTTACATCGCTGTCCCAGTTGTCTGTCCGAGTTGGTGAGTGTTGTTACAATGTAAGTTGTTACATCCTCCCCCCCTGACGGGATGTCAGAAGGAGTCCCCAGCAGTAGGCGTAACGGCAGGGCGGTACCTTCCCTGCCGTTAGTGGCAGACAATGGGGAGATGATCCACACGAACCCTCATGACAGTCCTTGGATAGCCGGCCTCATGGTCAAGTAGTAAGCCCACCCGGTAGTGGCGCTCTGACAGATCCTGGAGTAGCTCACGCCGGAGTACTACACGCACGGCACTGACGCTCTCGCTCTCCTTCTTTCTGACGACCCATTGAAGCTGAGACTCGTCCCACATATCAGTCGACCCAGCCAGCCTCCGTCTTCTGTAGCAGACGCGTCCGATATCTCGCCCCGAACCAAAAGGGAAGGGGAGGGAAGGGTGAAGACCTCTCTGAGAACAAATAAACTACAGTTACAAAAATAATATAAGTGTACAGTCTACAATGCTCTGACACGGCTGCCGGCAGGCGCAGTCCATCTAATCCAGTTCATCACGGCACTTAGTACGCATCCACATGAAGCTATGCCTCCAAGTAGACACAACAGGAACAAGAGTGTTCTACAAGGGCAAGCACTGCATCATCTTCCTTTTTCATATAGTACGCGCGCACACACGCGTATGGATTCTTCCAAGTTCCCAGAGTGACACTCAAACATAAGTCACTAACCATTAGATATATATAGAAGTTCGGGTAGGCCTACCCCTAAGATTTGAATCAATGTCCAATATAACAAATAAGCATAACCTACGATAAACCCTAAACTTTACACTATATACTTATATAACCTATGATAATTCCTAAATTTTACTCCATATACACATAAATAATACTTAACCAATAACACGTCCTGCCTTCATGCACAGGACGAGGACTCACTACGTCACCGCCTTGAGGTGGCTAACGTGGGCGCGGCGGGTTACAGAAGGGTCCACAATGTCCACTAGTAGGACTGAGACGGGCGTTAGGAACTTGTCGATGTGCCATGGCCCACTCCATTTGAATGCCAGCTTAGCCGACGTCTTGTCCATCGCCGAGCTCAAGGGGAAGCATTTACAAACTACTTTGTCACCCACATTAAACGGGACGGGGACACGTCCCCGATTGTAAATAGCAGCTACTTTCCTTCTAGACTTTAACAAATTTTTATAGGCGAGTTCACACTTCTCTTCAAAGGGGCGGTCATGGGCGTCAGATAAGAGCGGGTCAACATCCCACGTAGTTAAGAGGGGGTGGTTTAAATCCCTATTCAAGAAGACCGAGGTAGGAGTGGCTCCGACTGACTCGTGGTACGCAGAGTTGAACGCGACGTTCAGAAAGTCGAGGTCCTTGTCCCAATGAGAGTGGTCCTGGTGGTGGAAAATAGTTAGCGCCACATTTAAATTCCTATTAAAACGCTCAACGTGGTTGGGGGAGGGGTAGTATGGGCTGGTGGTCACGTGTTTGACCCCCCATGAGAAGCACATGTCTTTGAAAGCCTTCGAACGGAAACAGGGGCCATTGTCACTAACCACAACCTTAGGGGTTCCTAGAACGCCCCACACCCGCCTAGATAAGGCATTCACAGTCGTAGATGCCTTCATGTTCCTAAGGGGAATTAACACCACAAATTTAGAAAATGCATCCAGCACTACCAAAATAGACGTGTTGCCCTGGGAGGAACGCGTAAGGGGCCCAACATAGTCAACAAAAACTTTCTCCCAGGGGCGTGTGGCAACGTCAGCAGAATGAAAACCAAATTTCGAGTTTTGTGAGGGTTTGGCCCTTTGGCAGGCCTCACACTTGCGCACCCACTCCCTCACGTCCTTGGGCAAGTTGGGCCAATAAAACTCTTTGGAAACTTTCTTCTCAGTTTTGAGCACCCCACAATGCCCACCCAAAACAGAATCGTGGAAGTACTTAAGTAGCATAGGCCTGAGCTTCTCGGGAATATAGTATTTGGGTCTCCCCCTAATATTAGTCACTAAGAGACCCTTGCGCAGGCGATAGTTCCCAACTACTTCCCCAGTTCTAATCCTATCTACGAGCTGTTTACAAAATTCATCCTCGGCCTGATGAGCACCAATTGAAATAAAAGATTCTGGGATGGTGTGAATCACGCCTAGCGTTCCCGCCTCCGCTTCATCTCCTACAGGGTCCAGATCCTCTGCCATCCGCGACAACGCATCAGCTACAACATTCTCTTTACCCGCGACATGATGGGTAGTGAAGTCAAACCTAGAAAGCCTCCAGATCCAGCGGCCTATTTTACCCAGCTGTTTGGGGTGGTTCCATAGCCAGGTCAGCGCCATGTTGTCTGTATACAGGTCAAACTTTCTAAGCTCTAGGTAGTCTGAGAACTTTTCTACTGCGAAAACACAACCTAGGCATTCCCTTTCGTACGTACTGTACTTTTTCTCAGCAGCATTTAAGGTCTTGCTGGCGAACGCTACCGGCCTACATCCATCAGGGGTTCGCTGCGAAAGCACCGCGCCGAGGGCAATTGACGACGCATCAACATGTAAAATAAAAGGGAGGGAGAAGTCGGGCATGCGCAATACCGCCGGAGAGACAAGGTGCCGTTTGAGGGCGAGAAAGGCATCATTTTGTTCCCGACCCCACGCAAATACAGCTCCCTTTTTCTTAAGGGTGTTTAGCGGTAAGCTAACTCAGAGAAAGAGGGGATAAACCTGGCGTAATATGCGCACATCCCCAAAAACCTATAAGTTCCCTTTAAATTCTTCGGGGTAGGGAAGTCAAGAATAGGCCTGACTCGCTCAGGGTCAACGAGCAAATTTCCCCGGGAAATAACATATCCCAGATACGGGACAGACTCCTTAGCCCATGTAACCTTTTCAGGATTAACAGTGAGTCCAGCAGAGCGCAGACGTTCTAACACAGTTTCTACGTGACGCAAATGGTCCTGAAGTGAATTACTATAAATGCAAATATCATCGAGATAATTGAAAACAAATTTAAATTTTAAGTCGGCAAGAATATGATCTAACACTCTACTAAGCGCTTGTCCCCCGCAACTAATGCCTAACGGGACGCGGTTAAATTCATAAACCTGCCACGGAGTTACAAAGGCGGTAAATTTCTTGGATGGCTCTGAGAGCGCGCATTGGAGGAAGCTAGCGTTAAGATCAATGAGACTGTAATACCTGGCTTTACCAAGGTGTTGGAATGCCGACTCTAGGCTAGGCATCGGATAAGGATCGAAAACAAGTTTCTTATTAAGTTTCCTGTAGTCAACAATGAGGCGATGCCCCTTGCCCTTGCGGGGAATAATGAAAGCGGGGCTGGCATAAGGTGATTTAGACGGGCGAATGACTCCTTTTTTTTCTAAGTCGAAAATCAGATCTCTAAAAATCTCCATTTTGGGAGGAGCGCAGGAGTATGGCCCTGACCGTACGGGGATGTTGTCAAGAGCAACAATGTCGTAAGGGAGAATGTCGCATTTCCCCCACCTATCTGTGATTACATCAGAAAACCGGTTAACTACCCTTTGAATGGCCTCTTTATCCCTATCCAAAGGAAACACGCATGGCGGCGTTTTCTCGGTCGCAAACGAGACAAATTCCCCTGGCGCAAAACTAAAGGAGACAATACGTTTTCCCATATCCAACCTAGCGTTGGTCTCAAACAAAAAATCGTTCCCCAAAATCATGTCAAACGGGAGGGTCGGCACTACGTAAAAGGAACGTTTCCAAGAAAACCTGTCAATTTTAAAGGAGAGACGTACCTTATGGTCTACCATTAAACATTGCCCATTCGCAACAGTGTACGATTTCGGGCCAATATCTTCACACATAATATTAACTTTGCCCCCAATAATACCAAGAAGTTTCTCACTAATGAAGGAGTTGCTCGCCCCAGTATCAAATAACCCTAAACATCCCACAGGACCAATACAAATATTAACCATGGGATTCAAAATCCGCGGCATAAAACTTACAGACGCGGCCGTACCACGGTCGCGAGCGCGCCTTAATAGTTTACCTGCCTGCACTCCCTCCTGAACGTGCCCTAATCTATTGCAGCGGAAACATCTAACTCTAGAAATGTCACGAGGCCCGCGGCCCCCTTGGTTAGCACCCACAGGGTTACTACCTCCCAAGTACCCAGAACGGTTCCCGAGCGGACGAGCGCCGATAAGCGGCACAGGAGAACTTGCTCCGGGATTCGAACCCGACTGCGCGCGGCTTACAACCTCAGGCGCACGCGCATTGAGATATTCCTCTTCTGATAGAAGAGTCTCTTCAACGTGCGAAGCCAAGGCATAGAGATCAAGTATACAAGTTGGTTTACTTGAGAACACAAAATGGCGCCTGGTAAGCGGCGACACATTCTCCAAAATAATATTTACAAGTTCAGGCTCCTTAAGATCGGCATTGAGTACGTGAGCTGCCTCCGTGATAGATAGAACAAAGTTCCTAAAAGTTTCACACGGAAACTGAAATCTATGCACAACCTCCCTGCATAACTTCTGTCTAACTCTACTAGGTAACAACGTATTAAGAATCTGGTCAGTTACAGCCTTAACTGATAAACCTGCCTGAATACCCCCGGAAAATAATTCGGTTAAGAATCCCGACGTTTTGGACAAACACAATGTCAAAAACTCGGGCTCACTAACGAGTTTAAGGCGGGATGCCCGGCTAATTTCAACCAAGAAGTTAAATAACTCCGTGTAGTTCTGACCACTACACACAGGAATGCGACCTAATATTTCCAATAGTACCTTACTGCGACATTTAACAGATACCGCTGGCGTTTGGAGGACGGGGGAGGGGAGGGCGTCATCGGTTGTTCACCACTCGCAACTGTGTCCATGCCAAAATCTGCCGGCGATTCCCCAACCTCACTCACTAGTTCGCATAAAATAGACCTTAACTCACCCACCGTTGCGTTGGGTGGAGTAGGGGTGGACCAATTTTGGAGCTCGGCGATGAGTTGTTCACGGTTCAGTCTGTAGACATCAGATCTCGTCAGTTTGGTTGATGGCTTGTCGCCTGGTTTCAGCGGAGGAGCCATGGCCAATGACAGTATAAAAAAGATACAAATAGGTATTAGTACAATGTATTACATAAAATATAACCCTCTGGCATATTTCCCTTTTTTGTTTAATTTCTCGGCATCTTTCCAAGCCCATACTTCATAGAGCCATAGTCGTTCGAGGCATGAACTAAGGACCAAGAGCACAATATAGACATAAACGTCGAAATTATAAAGCCAATAATTACTAACCAGTAACCATCAATCATGTAACCACTGTTAACCACGTTAACCACATAACCATGTAACCATGTAACCATGTAACCACGTAACCACGTAACCACGTAACCACGTAACCACGTTAACCACATTAACCACATTAACCATGCTCTGCTACCATTTTGCAACCCCCCCCTTAATATCTATAAGGTGAGAGAGGCAGTAAATTAGGTAAAGAGTTACCTGAATGAACATAACAATTTTATTTAGTCAAAAAAACAATAACAAGCTGAGCAAACAATCAACACCGCGTGAAGCGCGCTTTTCCGTCCATTGCGGAAATCACTTACATCAAAGGTAAACATAAACGTTACCTCCTCAAAACAAATCACATTACATTAAACCCATCAAAGGTAACGGTCCGGGATCTCAGTGACATGGTCTTTGGTTACTTCGTAAAATTGATCAGTTCCTAAACTGGTTACTCTAGCGTTTAAGTTATCCACCCTAGTATAAATATATATCTTTCTTACAGACGCCCGTAGCAAACGTGATGTCATAGCAATTAAACAAGGCCACAAGGTGATAATAACTTAACAACCCTAGGTGTTTATCTTGGCGAACAAAGATGAGCCCAGAAACAGCTATACTTGAAAATAACATAAGCCGGGTTTCGAACCCAGGACCTGACATTCTCAGGTTAAAAGCTAATATTGGCAAATGTATGAAATACATTTGAATAGGGCCCAGACCCTGGATATAAGCGGTGGCGAAAGCGACGGTCTAACTCCCAGCAGCGATAAGCGCGTAGCATAGTCAATATTCAAATAAACATAAGTTAATAACAAAGTCCAAATAGTAATTTAGAAAGAGTTCCCCCCCATGACGCCGAAACAGTAAATTTTGGTAGGAAAGTAATATCCCCCGAAACCCAGTCGCTGCCCTCACCTCTTATCCTCGAGCCGGTGGGGTAGTAAGTGACCTGAGATCCCGGTACCGCTAGTATTTATACGAAATATAATTCTCAGAGAAGGGGGGCGGATCGAAGGAAAGGAAGGTTGGAGAACATTACAAACAAGGGGGGAGGAGAGGTTCGAGACTCATATCGAACACCTAGCACCTTCTCGAAGCTCGGCGAAGGCGGAAACGGAACTCTTCTATCCATCTTCTCTGCTGGCCGAACACGTGGTCGAGCCCCGTTGCCGGCAGGCGCGGACACGCCTTCAGTCAGTCCGATGTATTTGGCGAGAGCGTAGGTCGCCGGTCAAGCTAGTGCCGCGTGTTGACTCAGTTGGCTGTCCCAGTTGGCGAGTGTTGTTACCATGTAAGTCGTTACATCGCTGTCCCAGTTGTCTGTCCGAGTTGGTGAGTGTTGTTACAATGTAAGTTGTTACAGTTCGAGCTATAGCCTATGTAATAATTACTCTAATGGGTTAGGGATTGGAAAGGTTGAATTTATAGGAAGTGCATCCGCATTTTTATGGAGAGAAAGTGGGGAAACCATTTAGGATCAAACCACCTCAGTACACCCGGCTGGGTTCGAACCCCAACCTCCCCAGTCTTGAGGGCCAGTCTAGTGCGAGAGTTGCACCTTAGACCGTCCGGCCACCCGAGGGTGTAAAAAACTACCCTTGAAATAGTTTGTTTTACCCAAAACTAAGTAGGCCCCTCACAATGTTATTATTCATTATAAATGCACGCCGATTTTAAAAAAATCGTTAAAAATATTTTCAAAATATTTTGAGTTTTTGAAAACTAGTCATACAATACCCTTAAAAGAACTTTGCCCCCTAAACCAAATAAACAATATTAACTGTCATCTTAAATACACCCAAAATGTAGCCTATGTTTAAATCAAAATTGTTAAAGATATTTTTGAGAAATTTTAAATTATTTTCAAATTAATCATTAGTAAACTACCCATAGTTCAATTATTTTCTGAAGATCGATTATACAGTTCTATTCATCAATAATATAATGAAAAAAAAAAATTCAAGCCGATGATTGGGAGGTTGGGGATCTAATCCTGGTCGAGTGAACTGAAGGTGGTTTTTCCTAAATGATTTTCCACTCTCACTACATGCAAATTCGGATTCACTTTCTCTGCATTCTACCTATCTCATACCAAAGCCTATTGGCATAATTAGTACATAAGGAGGCCTATAACTCGAACAGGTAGTAAAACGCAGTTCTAAAAAATCTTCAAGAGTGAAAAATATAATAATCAAGTCACAAACTATATAACATTATTTATGTAAAGTTGTAAAATAAAATTGTTTTGCTTACCATGCTTGCGCTAAATGAAATCGACAGCCAACTATCCTGGTTTGTGGAAAAGTCGACACGATGCACTCGTGAATCGCTTGCTCGAAATCAATCACAATGTATAAAGGTTGAAGGTGAAGTTGTCCCTTCTCGCACGCGTCCTTTAGGATTCTCATAGCGTCAATGTAGCTCTGCTTTTTCTTGTTTTTAAGTAGGCAAAAGACTAGAGGTATGTATGACCCTTCGAAATACCCATGTACAGCTGAAGAAAATGTTTCGGTGCGTATTAAAAGGTTCCATCCATTAACACAATTTCATTCTGGCACAAATACTCAAGACTCGAGTCACAAGAAAATGTCACGATCCCCTTCTCTTTTTCGTTTCTCAACAAAAAGTGTTCGTCTTGAATAGTTTTTATTTCAATTGAATCTATGGCAAATTGAATTTCTTCGGAAGATTTAGGCAACTTTGGCAGTGTTTTTAGTTTAGTGTAGTTGATGTTATTCCTGATACATTTAATGTCCTTGCGGGTCAATGTTTTTATAGTTTTTTTCCGTTTCTGTACCTCTCTGTGGATTAACTTTGAAGGCCTTACTTCAATCTCATCAGCTTTCCTCTTAACTGCGTTGCTAATGGATCTTCTGTTCAACTCTTGATCTAGTAGTGGTTCGTGGTTGTGTTCGTTTTCAGTCCGCGAGAAAATGTTTCCACCATCAAGAGTAAATATTTTAGCCTTGCAGTCCTTTTCAGTGCATCTCCACCTCTCTTCCCTCGTCAACTTTAATTGATTCACCTGTCGATACGTATAATTATAATAGACAATCAGAACTTTCCCTTTTTCACTATAAATACTTTCCATATCAATAATTCTCGCTAATATTATCACAGTTTACACAAAACCCGAAAAAAATTAAAAAAATACACCGGAACAGTCACTGTTGTCGAGACAATTAATAAGTATTGGAAAGACGGATGTCAATACTACTGTTACAAGTCTTGTTGGGGGCACTTAGGGGTTTTTACATTCCTTTACTAAGGGGAGGAAAGACATGAAGTGGCGGGATTTTGTTTGCGATGGTCTTTGTTTGTATCATCCCCCCCCCACCTCCCTCCCCGACTACCGTAACTTGACTTGGCGCAATTCGGCTCCGGGATTAGTAAACAGTTTTTAATCCCTTAATAACTGGCACAATTCGGGTCTGCCCTGTGTGTGTGTTGTTGTTGCCTAGCACCATCACTAGCTGGATGCGATCTATATCAGCTTTCAACGATTTCTTTAGCGTGCGTGACATAATTTGACGTCCCCTCCCATGGCTAAGTGTCCGACCACAAGTATAAAGAACCTTGGTTCGACTCAGGAGGGTGCTGACGAATACATTTACCTCACATTACACATGGCTAAAGTGGTTAGAGTTTTTGATTACCGATGAATAGGCTATATTTGTTGTTCATTTCCAAAGCTAAGTGGTCGACCATAAATGCAGAAGTCTTTGGTTCAGTTCCGGAGATTACGACGAATATATTTACTGTTAGTGCCCTTGGCTGAGTGGTCGACCACAAATTAAAGGAGCCTGGTTCTATTTGATCCAACCGATAAAGCAGTGTATTCCATGATGTGCGTAACGTCTTAATTTAGTTTGTAAGTCACTTCTTAGAAAATTAAGTATTTATAAAGTGCGCGACTAAACGCCTCAAAAGTAATATACTCAATGATTTCACAGCTCACGATTAAAAAAATAAAACATAATGTATTTTATTATTTCCATAAGAATAGTGCGTTAGTTTTACCATATGATTAAAATAAATAAAAATCATAATGTAGTTTTATATTATTTTCCATAAGAATGTTAGTGCGTTTTAGTTTACATAGTGATTAAAGTAAATAAAAATTAATATTTATATATTTCCATAAGAATGTTAGTGCTGGTTGTTAGTTTTACCATAGTGATTAAAAGTAAATAAAAACATAATGTAGTTATATATTTCATAAGAAGTTAGTGCTGGTTGTTAGGTTTTTACCATAGTGATTAAAAGTAAATAAAAATCAAATGTAGTTTTATATTATATTCCATAAAAGTGCTGTTTTTAGTTTACATGATTAAAGAATGTTAGTGCTGGTTGTTAAGTTTTTACCATAGTGATTAAAAGTAAATAAAAAATCATAATGTAGTTTTATATTATTTTCCATAAGAAAGTTAGTGCTGTTGTTAAGTTTTTACCATAGTGATTTTGGGGCTGAGCCACAAATAGTCAATGAGAGTCCCGATACAAATTTCAATTCATAGTTTGATTTTTGTTTAAATTTATATTAAATCTATATCCTTAAGGATTCAAGTGTTTGAGAATTTATGAGTTCAAGGAATCTAGGATTAAAGGTTTAAGGTTGAGGGTTCAAGGATTAGAGGAATCGAGGATTTTAGGGTTAAAGAAGGTTCATGACAGGTTAAAGTATAGGGTTCGAGGATTCTAGGATTAAAGGTATGAGGGTTCGAGGATTCTAGGATTAAAAGTATGAGGCTCGAGGATTCTAGGATTAAAGGTTTGAGGGTTCAAGAGTTGGGGGTAAATGTTTGAGGATTCTAGTATTCAAGGGTTAAATGTTTGAAGGGTCAAGGACTCTAGGATTCGAGGGGTATAGTGAGTTCAAGGATTCTAGGATTCGATGTTTAAAGATTTGAAGGCTCTAGTGTGTGAGGTTTCAAGAGTTCGAGTGTTTAAATCATTAAGGGTTAGAAGATTCAAAGATAGCTTCTCTAATTATAATTAAAACCAAGAAACTCACCGTCCTGGCGTTGACGTTGGCGTGGTAGACGCCGGCGATGAGCTTCACGACGCTCTCACTGCCGTGCTTGGCCGCCCAGTGCAGTGCCGTCTGTAAACAACAAGATGACGTCATCAACCCTCATTTATCTTTCAATTAATTCGAGGATTTGACACGAGCTGGATCATTTCAACATACGAATTACAAACATACTTTATCTCTAGAAGGGTCGTCACTATTACGATTTTTTTTTTTTTGTTTTTCAACTTTATGAATCAAACACAACACCCAGTCCTCCAATCGTAGATTCATCACTACGAAAGAAGAAACCCTAATTTAACAAAAGATAGATTTTTCATTCTTGCTGAGAATCGAAACCGTAACCCTTTAATCAGTAAATAGACGCAAACCGCCTGTGCTTTATTATCGAATGAAAAAAACCTAGAAGCTTGTAGGCTACTAGAGCCTTTAGTTGGGCTGTATATTACATTAGCCGGTATAAGCCGGGTATAAAACAATTTACTGATAATAGAAGAAAAAATATTCCTTTCCTCGAGACAAAACATTTTGAAAACTCATCTAGACGAACACACGGAACAGTTTAGAAAACCACCAAACTACATCGCAATTGCTGACGAATCTCTGCGGTTTTTTGAAAAGGTTAACGATAGTGACCTCCGGATATAAAAGAGCTAATCTGATTGGTACACCTTGATCAAGTTTTTATACCGATAAAAAAAACACCATATTTTCTAAGATATACAAGTACTAAATAATTTCAAAATGTATATAATAAAAAACAGACAAAGATTTAGTGCGTTAGAGTATTGAGTAAGTAGATGTTATCAATTTTTTTGAGATGGGTCGAATCCAAATCGTAAATTTCCTTTTTAATCTTGAATCTAAATTAGTTTTTTTAATGTACAATTTTAGTTAAAGGTAAAAATATTTAAAAATGAGTTTTATAAAAGTTGTTTAAGACTTGTTGGAAATGACAAATTCCAATTTGTTTGTTATGTAGGCACCCTTATATTACGTCATACACAATAAAGATAGCCTTTTTAATTCTGTCCTTTTTTTGTGTGATTTAGTTACAACTATACAAGTCTAGATAATATTCCTTTTGCCAATTGTTTAAAATTTGTTTATCTAGTCTAGGTCTTCATAATTGTTTTCAAGATACTTTTTAAAGATTTTTATTTATCTCTAATGCCATAGTATGTTTGCAAGCGTTAACGCAAGTGTGTATGTCGGCTGTAGCGACGTAAATAATCTTAGCCAATCGAACAAGATAAGGGTGAATTTAGTATAATTTAGAGTAGTGCTTCTTTCAAAATTTCGCCATTCCTGGACCTCTTTTCGGGACCATGTGCTAACTAACTCCCAATAAAATAAAATAAAATAAAATAAAATAAAAATATATCATTTTAAGTATTAACGATCGTTACCAATGTTGACAAATCCTTAGTAGGCCTAGTAAGGTTTTTTTAGTACCGCGTCTTACTACCTGTTCAGGTCATACGCCTGTGTATTAATTACATTAATGAGTTGGGGATGAGTAAGATTTAATTTAGATTAAGTGTACACGCATTTGTGTGGAGGGAGAATGAAAAAATAATTTAGAAAAAAACCTTCTGTGCACCCAAAGCTAATGAGTTAGGGATAAAGTTGAATTTAGAGTAAATGTACCCGTATTTAAGTGGAAGGATAATGAAAAACCACCCAGTACACCCGACCGGATTTCAAACCCCAATCTCCCCGTAATCGGCAGTCTAGCCTATGGAAAGAGCGACGCCTTAAACCATGCAGTCACGGATAAAAATGTATTGTTATTAATACAACTCATTGGTGCGTAGCGGAGCCCTCAGGGTACACACCACAATTTAAAAAACAATGGTTTAAAGAGAGAGATTGTATAGAAACCACTCGAAAGAAGTTGTGGTACAGATTTTTATTGTTCAAGAAAAATCCGTCTACACCGGTTGGGTTTGAACTCACGAACCTTGGGTCCAGAGGAGAGTATTTTACCCCAACACCACTGAGGTCAAAGACCACAACGCATTATTAGATACTTTGTAGGTACGTTAATTCAAAACCGGTCTTATTGCATTTAAAAATGCGTTTAACTTTTTAGCGTTTTCTTTTCCTTAAATTACTAATGGTTAATGTACACTAAAAGCAAATACTTTATTTCCTTAAGTTTAAGTATTCCATTGTTTATTTAATAAATGTATACACAATCCTTAGAAAAATAATTTCACGCATTCGAAACGCAAGACAAGTCGTCGTTGAAATCTTTCTGTACGTCACATAAATCTGAGCCTTATGAGACGAGACCACACAATAAGACGACAGGAAAAAAAAGCTACCATTATAATAATCAACTTTATCCCCCTCAAAAAGCAACAATAGAGGAAAACCACGGTAATTTAAGGTGACAGGGACAAATCTACCGGCCTTGCCATGTTTTTTTTTTTAGCACGCCATTCTTGATTTTCAAACCATGACATTTAATAATTACTTGATATAAAGTGTTAAGTTGCGCGTCAGATTACTTACCACGGAACTGCAACTAGAACCGATTTGTTTGCCTAAATAGAGGACAGTAAATTAGTTTCGGTTTCGCAATTAATGTTATCTTCTATGCAGAGATTAGAGGGAAATATGTGATAAATTAAAATATATCTAAACTTAATGAAATAATAATATTAGCACCGCGTCTTACTACCCGTTCGGGTTATACGCTTTAAGTACTAATTACGCTAATGGATTAGGAATTGGGAAGGTTGAATCAGAGGAAGTGAACCCGCATTTGCATGGAGGGAGAGTGGAAAACCATTTAGAAAACACCACCCCCAGTTCACCCGACCGAGATTCGAACCTCGATCTCCCCAACCTCAGCAGTCGAGCTCAACACGTCTAGCGCGTTAGCCAACTACGCCACCGAGGCGGGTTATAAACTTAATGAATTGCGTACACATCCCTGAACAAGTTAACTAATTATAACATGATTTTATCCGGAAAAACTTGTAGAAAATACACTTATTTTGCAAGTCAATAGTGATAAAAAAAATAAGTCATAGCGCCAGTCTCATAGTCAGACTTAAGTGTAGCGCTATACTAAATACAGACGACACATTCCTAGACCATAATGTAATGGGCTAATTTCATAGTTAGACTTAGTATGCCTCAAGTGTGGATCTTCACTAAATACAAGACGACACACACCTAGACCAGAATGGAATGAGCCAGTTTCATGGTCAGTCTTAGTACGCCTCAAGTGTGGGTCTTTACTAAATACAAGACGACACACATCTAACCAGAATGGAATGAGCCATTTCATGGTCAGTCTTAGTACGCCTCAAGTGTGGGTCTTTACTAAATACAAGACGACACACATCTAGACCAGAATGGAATGAGCCAGTTTCATGGTCAGTCTAGTACGCCTCAAGTGTGGGTCTTTACTAAATACAAGACGACACACATCTAAACCAGAATGGAATGAGCCAGTTTCATGGTCAGTCTTAGTACGCCTCAATGTGGGTCTTTACTAAATACAAGACGACACACATCTAGACCAGAATGGAATGAGCCAGTTTCATGTCAGTCTTAGTACGCCTCAAGTGTGGTCTTTACTAAATACAAGACGACACACATCTAAACCAGAATGGAATGGCCAGTCTCAGTATATAAACAAAGCCCATTACATTCGAGTTTAGGTAGGTTTCTTCTTGTATTTAGTGTAGCGCCACACTTGAGGCGTTCTCAATCTGATTATGAAACTGGCCCATTCCATTTGAGTATAGGCAGGGGTCATTTTGTATTTATTTAGTAAAGCATCGCACTTGATGCGTACTCAATCTGACCATGAAACTGGCCCTTAGTACAAGCGCGTACATTAATTACGCTAATGAAATAGGGAAAGTGGGAAACCATTTAGGAAAACTCATACACCCAACCGGGATTCGAACACCGATCTCAACACCATAGGCAGTAGAGTTCATTGCGAGAGTGACGCCTTAGACCAAGCGTGTGGAACTCGTTTGATCATAAAGGCCTTACTGAACAATTTTAAATGAGAGGGACGCATACAAAAAATGCCAATAACATAATTAAAAAGAGCTCCAGGTTAGTTGTATTGAAATAGGAAAATAATAAACCCCTTTATTTTCGGAAATAATATGTGTGAGAATGTTGTGCCAAAGCCACTTTTATAATATTGTTTAAAAATGTGTGTTCGTAAGACGAGATCTGTCTGGTGCTTGGTTCAAATTCATGTGAGAAAATAAGTGTCAACACACTGCACAAATTAAACAAGTTTAGTGAAATGATTCTTGTCGAAGACAAATAAACAACACAAACCTTAGATTCCTCCAAATTGTGCCCAACTCCCAAATTTCACATTCTCAAAGGTCGTTTATACGACGTTTAATAAACGACGTTTATATAAATAATAAGTTGGCATTATTTAGTGTTTCGTCAAAAGATCTGCGGGCCACACAGAGGCATGTATCCAGAATTTTCTTTCGGGGAGGGGGGGGGGGGAGGGGACGAATCTGACCTACACGGAGAGAAAAATATATAAAAATTTCGTACAAAAATATATTCTTGCATTCACTAATAATTAATATACTTTTTATGACTTTTACTAGGAACTTACGTTTTAGATGAATAAGATTCAGTGCCGTCAAACGTGATAACTATAAAATGACCCCACGGCGGCAGGTTTGAAAGTACCCGAAAACCAAGAAACACATTTGAAGGAAATAATGGAATTAATTTACATTCTTGGAACTCAAAATGTAGTTTACACAGAGTTTAATCGTCAATTTTCACTGAAGATAATTTTGTAGTTTTTAAAAATCTTTTTGTAATAATAATAATTTTTGTTTTGATTTCGGGGCGGGGCTTCAACTCCACGAGCCTCCCTTTCCCCCCTGGATACGTGCCTGGCCGCATACAATCATGGATAGGGCCACAGGTTTGACATATATCTACCTACAGTAGCCCCATGACTTCTTTGGTGCTGACTGACAGCTTTACAAAGTTACCAGAACAAATTATGTACCCCTACGCGGAACCATATGATCTGCAAGAACATGTGTTAGGCCGCAGTCACTTCTGACTGTCTGACTGTCAGAAGTCAGCTGTGAGCTGTCAGTCAGCACCAAAGAAGCCATGGTGCTACTGTCTGTAACTTATACCGCGAGGCCACCAAAGTGGGACCCAATGACTATAATATATGAGTCAATGGTCGCACTCTTCTTTACATACTTTGGAACCTAATGTTAGGGGACGGTCAGACTGGGCGAGCGAGCGACTAAAAACTAAAATAGAACACATTGCTTGTAATGAGAGGTGGCCAGACTGGAGCGACCGAGCGCGCGCGCGCTTTAAAGATAGATTTGGTTATATTTTTCAAACGCACGAACTTGAGCCGGAACAGTCTAGTTTACAGGCGTTATTTACAGGGCTAGGCAATATTATTATATATTGGTTAATTCGAGTGCTAGGAAAACGTATAAATTTGACATGATATTTGACTTTTTTTTATTATATCGATAGGTTTAGCACACTTGCTACTAACGGCCTAATTTAATTGGTAGGATCATAAACCATACCCATATATATGTGTGTGTAAAATTGATATGCTTAAAATATTTCAATATTATAATCAAAGTAGGCCTTTACAAATAAGAATCACCATTATCGCTGATAGAGGATGGGCAAACCACAACAATAAATCACTTGTCAAAAACCACCCTCAGTTAACTGAGCCAAGATTCAAACCTTTCCGTCAACAACTATCGAGAGCTATCTGCTAATCACGCGCTTGCTCGTTTGCCCACGCAGTCGCTCAGTCGCTCGCACGCTTCTCTCAGTCTGGCCTTACCCTAAGGGATATGCAATATTTGTGTGTGAGGGAGAGATATAGAGGGAAGCGGTCCCTCACTTCTCTAAAATAAAATACAAAAGAGAGACAGACGCCTGTCCCAAAGAGGAGACACACACACACACACATACACCGTGCGCGCCCGCGATATTAGATACCAGGACAACAGAAGAACTTGTCGCCATTCCAGATGACCACCACCTCTCCCCCCTTCAAATGTAGACGACAAAAAAAAAAAAAAAGAGGTAGCGTCACGTTTCTTCAGGTCCACAGAGTCGTCTGGAACATTCAGGTATGACTACCCGTGTTACCCTGCCCCTTATGCCTCTGACTTGAGGCGACAAAGTTTGACACACGGTCGTCCACGAATATAATAACACCACACACAAAAAACGAGGACGCGCACATTTAACGACGTTGCCTACTTAGATATTTCGAAGCTATGTTGCGTAGCGGGTTGCATCTTAACTTGACGCACTTTGGCAGTCTAAGAATTAACACACTTAAACCACCAATGTACGTAGTAGAATGAGAGGGAAGTAAACGAGCAGTTCACCCTGTGAGGCCTCTAGTTGATCTATTGATAGCACTCCCCTCTTCCTCTGACGAATTTAATCTGTAGCTATACTTTTTGCGCCTTGAAAATATTAATTTGCTTTTTAAATTGCATCCTGGCAAGAAGACTCCTACAAAACATTTTCGTGACCCCACCAAATAGCCTAAGCCGTAGATTTATAAAAAAATATATTAAAAAAAATTATTTCAAGAAAAAATAATAATTTTATTACATTGTAAGACTATTTTTAGAATTATTTAAAAATTTATGGTTATTGTTTCAATGTTACGGCGTATCTTTAAAACTCTCCGAATAAAACGTAAATTCATCATATTCCTTTCTTGACCTGCCGTGACGTCACAGGTAGGCAACGTCCTTAAAACTTAAACCGTGTACACCCCGTTTACCCTGAGAGGTATAAGCCTTAACTTGACGGATTACACTATGACTAGCTTATGAGCTGTACAGTAGCCCCATGGTTTCTTTGGTGCTGACTTCTGACAATCAACATTTAGGTATATACCTAAATTTTGAACTGTCAGAAGTGACAGCTGCTAAACACATGTTTTTGCATATCATATGGTTCGGCGTAGGGATACATAATTTGGTCTGGTAACTTTTCAAAACTGTCAGCTGTCAGGCAGCACCAAAGAAGCCATGGGGCTACTGTACCATAATTGAATAATGCAAGGTAAGGTTGTGGCGATGTAATTTTCTTACACGATCGACTAAAAATTGCTGCGGGATCGACATGTTGCCGACCACTACTTTAAAGAGAAGGTACATATAGTGTTATATCCGCCCAAGTAAGGTTTGGTCATTTTTAACTCGTGTTTGTGAACGACTGGTCGTAAGGGAAGGTGGGATTGTTTCTGTATTTTCCTTGGGATTTAGAGAGTTAAGGGTTTACAGAATCCTATTATAGAGGGCCACGCCTTCTGTTACAGAAGCTGAGCGGAATAAGACACTCTACGTAAGAGCTCAACCGCAATGAAACCGCCGACGGTCTGTTTACAAGAGACACGGGAAGCAATGAACACGATGTCTCGGAAACCACAGATCAAAATATTTTTGTCCTCAATTTCCAACCAGAGATCAAACTTCTTTTTATATCATAAGAAAGAAGAAGAAGGGAAATGGGGAGGGGGGGGCAGGTTGTATGTGGCTTCGCCTTAGGCAAAAATAAGTTAGGGAAGGGGGAGGGGGTGAATATCGACAGATCTGACAAGGAAAGGAGCTCCATATCTGATGAAGACGTGAAAATACGTTGCTCCCATCCGTATTTATTTGCTACTTACAAAAACATTTCTATTTGATTATCGTGAACAAATCTTACTTTATAAGTATAATCTCACGTTTAGCTCCTAGTTAAATAATATTACACATTCAAATTTGTGAATATATTTTAAAATATATAAACAGAGGAAACGATAGATAATGGATTGTTTTATCTGCTATAAAATATCGATCAGATCTGCTTCAATATTTTTTTTAATACGCAATAAAACTCCGTGCGGCGAGACGCACATTTTGACGAAGAGTTTTTTTTATGGGGTACTTGCCACAAGCCACGTCAAAAGGTTTGATCTTTTGTCGCGATGAAATGTAAACTACGTAATTGCGGCTAGGGAGGTAAAAAAAAAAAGAGATTATAACCCTTCTCACAATGAGTTCATATAAAGATTGTGAAGTAAAGTCGGGCTAAGAATATGTGTGAGTCGGGGCGAGGGGGATTAATTGTGATATTGTGTTCAATTTAATGCAATGTGCAGCGTTAATACATTTATATACCTAATTTGTTTATTAGTATTTTTTTAGCACCACGTCTTAATACCCGTTCTGGTTATATACGCTTATGTACTAATTACACTAATAGTTATGGCTGAAGGTTATATTTCGAGAAAATGTACCCACATTTGCGTGAAGGTAGAGTTGAAAAACCTTTTGGAAAAAAACTCTCAGTACACCCGACCTATATTAGAACCTCGATTTCCCGTTCATTGGCAGACTAGTCAACTGCGAGAGTGAGCCTTAGAGCATGCGGTCACCGAAGTGGATCAACACAATAAATACGCATGTGTTATTTAAATAAGTAGCCTAATTTTTTAAACATGTCTCGTGCATCTAAATGATGAACGGACTCGTAAAATCTTGTGCTTGTCTATTTTTTAACGTAGCCTTTTGTTAAGCCTTCAAATATATAAAGCATATACTAGAAAATATCAATGGTCGAGTATGCTAAACCGGCCTTTAAATATCCGGCTGCTAAATTTCGAATGGCGACCATAACTCTATATTTGGAGTATTATTTTTTAGCTTATTTATTTTAAATAATTCTTAAAGGTTTGCTTTTTGACGTACACTAGGATTAATATGCTAGGTTTTTTTCATTCACTAAAATAAAAAAAAGTTGATTTTACTTAAGAGAAAAACATTGTGTCAACATTTAGTAATAAACATTTTACTATCAGTATTAGCTAGCGATAGTTAGGGAAAAAGACAATACGTGGGTAATTTGTTGATGAAAAGAACCAGCGTTCGCCTACAGGGAAGTAGGTGTTTAATTATTACCAGCCTCGTGTACAAAGCTTTAAATAAAAATTATTTCTCATTTGTCTTTAACACAAATGGTGGCACACTTTCTCTAAATACCTACCTTTCTAATTCCTACTCGATAAGTTTAAGCATACGCATAGCTCGGATGTGAGCAAGGAAAAGCAGAAAATCACACAAATTGTTTCATATTGTGTATTATGGCTTCGAAGATAATTTTCAAAAATTGATCTCGATTTATCAACCCTTAACTATGTTTTACTTATAAAAAAAACACATATTTTTAATCACAATAATCTCTCTTTATATATGAATTTTAAACCAAACTGTTCAAATATATTTAACAAAATTTAAACTTTCAAAAATAAATTACTTGTAAACTATCAAAAAATTATTTTTTATTTGTAAATATAAAACCTTATTTTTATTTATCATGTCAAACTATTCCCAGATTCCCATTTTGGTCGATTTAAAAAAAATAATCAAATTTTCTATATATTGTCGTTAGTAACCTCACCTTTAAATTAATTTACTTTAGATAAATATAAATACATTATTCTTTATAATGTAAAATAGTCCCCAGATACCAATAATGAACCAAATCACTTAGGCCATTTTTTAAATATTCAAATAAAAAAATGTCATCCGTTAACTACCCAAAACAGAATTTCCACCAAAGAAAAGTATACAGAGTAATTAGTCATGTCAAACATTTCACATATATACATTTTAAGGAAAATTGTTATAACCATTTCAAAAATAATTCGAATTTTCAAAAATCACTCATTAGCAAACGACCCTTTATCGAATTTTTATCCGAAATCAAGTAAACAGTGCAACTTGTTATGTCAAACACTGCCAAGATACTATTTTGGAATCAAATCGTTAGGGCCATTTAAAGTATATATAGGCCTATATATATATTTCCAGTTTTTGAAATATACAGTCCTAATCAGTAAACTATAAGTAAATGAGTTTTTATCCCAAAAACAAATATACGTTGTTAATTGTAAAGTCACACATGCCCACATGCCACATTTGGAACCAAATAGTTGAGTCATTCTTTTAAAAAATTTCAAGTTTTTGTAAAATAAGTCACCAGCAAACTACCCATAAATGAGTTCTTAGCCCGCAAAAGTAATATATATATATATATATATATATCATGGTGTCTACTCAACTTGACCAATGAAATCCCCGACCTTTTCCCTGATTTCCCTTGATCATTTCCTGAAATTCCCGACTAAAAAAAGTATGTCACATCCTTCTAACCCCCCCCCCCCCGTTTTTCTATTAATCTTTTTTATGAATAATAATAAGTTTTAAAATTTGAATTTTTTTAAATCTTGTATTAAAATTGTTTACTAGGAATTAAAAAAATATATTACACAGCTAAGAACAAAAAAATGACATAATTTACCGATTTAATTATTATTGTATTTCATATTTTGAGTAAAATATCATTTTCCCGGATTTTTATTGTGATTTACCAAATTCCCGACTTATTCCCGTTTTTTCCCGATCAATTCAAATTCCCGGCTAATTCCCGTTTTCCCTGATTTTCCCGGATGGTAGACACCCTGATATATATATATATATATATATATATATATATATATAGTTATTTGGTAACACACAATTTCTAGATATACCCTACAGTTTGAACAAAAAATTGATAAATCTATTTTCTAAATGTTTAACAATTTTCAAAAATGTCCTATCAGTAAAATACCCTTCAATGAAATTTTAACCAAACACCAATTATTCAGTGCTATTTGTTATGTCAATATTCAATACAGTCCTAGATATGCATTTTGAACAAAATGGTTAGAGTCATTTTCAAAATATTTGGAAGTCCAATAAATTAAATTCAAAATTAAATTCTAAATATTATTAAGTTTGAACAAAATCCATCAAACTGTATTGATCCGTAGCCAGGGAAAGACTGAAAGACATGGGATGGGGACAGACAGAATTGAAAAATTTACTTTAAGTTTGTTTTCACATAATTTCGTGAACGATTGTTTTCACGATCACAATACTTTCTCTTGATATGTGAAAGGTTCAAATACAATGATATTTAGGTTTTACATTAGTTTAATATTATTTGTAATACATTGAATAGATGTTTAGCTATTAATTAAAGATTTTGTTTCTATTTTTAATTGTACCTATCTTTTTATATACTTTTAAAATGTATACTTATTTCCCCTTTGAAATTATTATACAATAAAAAGAGAATTTAAATTTTGTGGTTTTCAAAATAGTAATCAGGCCTTAGATTCAAATCTACCATCAAGCAAATCCATATCTATAAAATATATGTTTAAACCGTTTAAATTTAAACCAAGTAAATCATACTTTACTAACAATAATTTCGAAAGAGACGCGACAGTGACACTAAAGCGGCTTAAAGAGCCGCACGGTAAGTATAAAATATTTTTGTTCGCCTTGATACCTCCGTAGAAAATTGAAAGATCGTGCTTCGACTTTTAAAACACATTTATCAATGACGAAACTAAGGATCGAATGGAAATTACAACCTACAAAATTGTACCTCTCCAAATATACAACTTGTATATTAATAGCTAATAAGGTTGAGCTGTAAAAAAAAAACAAAAAACAACTTCCGTCGTCAAAGGACTCCAAGGTTCAAATCTCGCCCGAAGCCTTGTTGTTATTCAGCTGTCCAATTAGTGTCGACCAGTATGTTTAGACCGTCGTCTTCAGTCCAAAAGACTACCAGATACAAATTACAGAACACGGTAAATGAAACAAAAATGCAAATGATCCTTGTTCCTAACCCCCCTACCCCCCTAACAGCCACCCTCTCATTCCAACAAACAGAAATGACTGAGCGTACAAAACAAGAAGCTGATTAAAAACACAAGCACAAAACGGTATTTTTGTTTTGTTTTTGTTAACCAGGGTAGCTAACTATGTCTACCTCGACAACGAAGTAAAGATTACAATAATTCATGTAGGAGGGAAATAGATAATCAGTCGAACGTCGTCAGTCTCAGTAGCAGAGATCTGTACCTAAGAGTTTGGTAAAAAGCTCGTTCGGTAAGGTCTTATTTCGTACAAGAAGCTTACTGTATAGTATATTTTGGTAGAATAGAAGGCCTTCCAGAATGAACGTACTATTACCGTTTTTAGAGGTCTTTTATCCTACTGAAATACTACTATATAAAAGGTTTATGGTATGAAATAAGGCCTTACAGGACAGGATTCTCACCAAACTCAAGGTAGGCCTATAGGTGACGATGTATATGCCTGCAAGGGCCAGAAGGAAAAGAGAAGAAGGGAGGACATAAATAGGGAGACAGAGAGAGAAAGGGAGGAGTGATTCTACTAATGTTCCGGTATTCGTGGCAGGTCGGGTCCCTCCATGTCAAACGTTGTTTTTGCGGCCGCGTTTGTTCCAATTTGCATAAGGAAAGGCTGTGATCTTAAAAGAGGATGAGAGGTGGGGGGGGGGGGGGCTGGGGAGGGTAAGCGTCGACAAGGCTTCGGGGCCAAAGTTAACGAGATCTTGCGTCGGTTGGAGGGTAGTGAAGGGGGACAAACGCTGTGCTTGCGACATCTGCATGACATGCATCTCATTAGGAACCACGCGCCCGTCGCTATCCTATCCACCCCCCACCCCTCCTTCATCTGCCTCGGAGGGTCTTCCGACTTGTGCCGTGCTCCGGAGAAGAGGTAGAAAGTTGGGAGGGGTGAAAAGAGGGAGAAAGATCATCGTGGGGTAGTGATGAAAATGACGATGATCCAAAGTCAAATATGAGGAAGAAATGCACGCAAACGGGTAAGAGATAAGAAACAAATAAATAAGCTATATCCATAAACAGTTTGTCAATAGTTTGTAAACGTAGTTTTTTTCACTAACGCGTCTTACTACTCTTTCGGGTTATACACCTATGAAATAATTACATTAATGGGTTAGGGATTAGTAAGGTTGAATTTAGAGAAGGTGTACCCGAATTTGAGTGCAAGTGAAAAACCATTTTGGAAAAACCACCCTCAGTACATCCTACCGGGATTCTGGGCCCAAACTCATTGTGTTTGTAGTCCAGTTTATTGCGAGAGTGACACCTAAGAACATACGTCCACCGAAACGGGTGTTTTGTTTGCTGGTATATTAAAACAAAAACGTAGCTTAGACCAAAAGAGGAAAGATCAAAAGTTGTAGAACATCTACTGTCCGTTCACAATAGCTTACTTGGTCTTTTCTAACGTTTTAAAAGGGGTTGAAAACAGTTTCGTAGGCTATTCACCTCACAGTAATGTTTTGTCACTTTAACGAGTGATCAGTTTATAAGAGCAAATAGTCAAAAGGAAAACGTATTCGATATAGGAATGGATAAAAACATGTTTTATTAAGAGCGTTCATCATTCATAGCAGGCCCAACTCAGCTCCCGGCTCGCGCGAGGTATTATGGGAGTGAAAGGGAAAAGAAAAGACTAATCAAGATATGCCAGAAATATGTGAAGAGTATTCGTATTTGAATGATTACTCAAAATTTTCCGTGGTGACGATGGGGAGACAAGGAGACAAAGTTTATTGTTAATAACTAAAGTTTGTAAACTATTATGACAGAATGAAGAATGTGCACAGTGATTATCTGTGAAGACGTTCTAAAATTGTCAAAAACTGCCTTTTCAATGCAGTTTTTATTCAGATATAATTTAATATTTCAAAATAATACTTAGTATTAGGAAACTCTATTAACTCTCTATCTCCACTAATGTGTAATCAAAGATGATCCACGTGCAATAGTGTTCGTGTAAATATAGGATCTCTAACAGACTGAATCACAGCCGCACGCACGCTCTTAACTTTTATAAAAGGATAAAATTACAGCGAAATGACAAAGTAGATCAGTGTCCGCTCATATACAAATCTATAACTCATTAAAATGCTGTTCATTTTCACACGCTTCTTAGTAGCCGTTTGGGTTATACGCATACATATTACGTTGTTGGAATAGCGATATGGGAAGGAGAATTAAAGAAGTAATGCACACGGATTTGATTATATGGAAAGTGGGAAATAATTTCTAGGAAAAACTACCCTCAGCAAGCCCGACCGGGATTTAAACACCGGACAATTCGATCTAAAACGAGAGTGGCGCGTTTATACCACGCGACCAACGAAGAAGCTTACAGTTTTTTATTTTATTTTTAAGCACCGCGTCTTAATACCTGTTCAGGTTATACGCATATGTATTAATTACGCTTATGAGTTAGGGATGAGTAAGGAGAGTAGAAAACCATTTAGGGAAAAGCACCCTCAGTACGTCCAAACCAGGATTCGAACCCCGATATCACAGGGATTGGCAGTCAAGTATATCGAGATTGTGACGGTTTAGGCCATGCGGCTAACAAAGCGGGTGATAACCGCTTTATGTTTGAGGTGAACGCACCCGACTCTTTTTTGGGAGCAGACGAGAGCGGTGCGGACAAGCCAATGAGAGGCGGTGGCCACCAAAACAAGGCGAAGGACAAGCAATTAAAAGGCAAGCAATCATCCCTTTAGGCAGAGCTATAAAACTGAACTAAACAATACCCGTCCGTCGGACGTGCGTGCGTGCGTGCGGGTGATGTAAATCCCCGGCGCACGTGACAAACACTCAAGATGGATCGAAACAGAAAATATCGAGGCGTGTAAAAATAATCAAATCAAAAATTATAAATAAATCAACCCACGTATGGACTATTATTTAATGAATCGGGCGTTGGGCACGAGCCTTGTTTTTACGATCAGAAAAAAACAAAACAAAAAAAAACAATCGAGTAGAAAGACCCTTAGCGCATGCGTCGCCGTCAAAACAGTAGACTTGTGAACAGACAAAACAAAAAAGAACGAAAAGAAGGTAGGGTGGAAGGGGGAGTAGGGGCCCTTTTGTTTAAACTCAAGGCATGAGCTTTTTTTTATATTATTATTATTATTATTAAGAGTCTGCCGTGCCGATAAAGGAACTTCCGACGGTATCGACTGCACAAAAGATGTAAGCCCCATGACGTCATGCATGATGGTGTGATGAGCATGAAGACTATCTATAGAGGTCCACGGATGGCGTTAAGAGAAAGAGAGAGGGAGAGACTAACTAAAAAAAGAAGGGAGGAAGGAGGCCTTTCGCATGTCCTCTCCCCTGGAGGTGGGAGGAGGCGATAAAACAGTGACCGGGGGTAAGGTGGGGGTGGGGGGACCAAGATGATCAAGCTGCAGCGCGGGGATAAGTGGGGACCGAATAGGTAGCGCGTGGCACGGACGCCGAACGTTGACAATATTGTGGCGGCGAGAGAAGCGACGCACGACGCCCCTGCTGCGTTTCTTGTGTCGCACCGCGCGCGTGTGATGTGCATGAAGAGGTGAGGGGACTAGAGATGACAAAGGAATATCTAGAAAAAAAAAAAGTTTAAAATACGTTCTCCGTTCCTCACTACCATTCAAATTTCATAGAAAGGGCCGTTTAGAAAATACTAATATAATTTTTTTTAAAACCATATTGATAAAATTTTATTAAATTAGTGTTATTTTATAATTTTTGTTATTATCTATCAAAAGTGACAGCTGCATATCAGGTGACTTGACAGTATATATAAGCCTAAATAGTAACTTCTATTGCGGTCGGACATGGTCCTTCCTATGAAAATTGAATGTATCTATGTGTCTGTATATATTAGTGTCATCAGAGGATTAGGTGGGTAGGATTTAAAAGAAATGCACTCGCGTTTTCATGATCAAACCCCGCCTAACAATACTTCAGTATCAGGAATACTGGGATGTAGGTAAAGGGCGAACACATTCAGGAATAATAAATGTTTTATGACCCATCTCCTCCACCCATATCGACCCGGTCAGGGTCACTAAAAATTAATTTTCAATTTTATTTTCGGACAACTTTGGATCGAAGTATAGAGGATCGAAATTTAGTTGATCTTTTCCCCCCACCGCATCTTACTTCCTATACAGGTTATATGAACAATATGTTAGTAAGTTAGAGACGAAAAAAAGTTGAATATAAAGAAAATGTATCCATTTTTGCGCGGGAAGTGGAAAACCATCCAAAGTACACCCAACCGGGATTCGAACCCAGATCTCCTTGTGATCGGCAGTCTAGTCTATCGCGAGAGTGACGCCTTAGACCATGCGGCCTCCAAAGCTTGGAGATAAATATCCATGATATACAAACATTACAATATTTTTTATCAGTATTTTGCGAGATTCCTTGTGTTTTCTCTTTGATCTCCCTGTTTCTAAAGTGCGCAGCAACCTCGCTAGGGTCCCTCCAGACCGGCAAGTAACCTCTCTAACCACTCCACCACGTACACACGCCATAAGTAATTCAAAATATAAGCAAGCACCTTCAGCGGGTTTTGAAGCCGCGAGGGTTGTCCAGAAATAGCCGCAAGCTACGACGGCCAGATATAGCACTAGTAGCGGATGGGTGTCAAGAAAGGGTGGCGGCGACATCGGACGTGCATTTACCGCGAAACTACTTTGGGGAAACAGTGGTCAGCAGTCGGGACACTTGGTGTGGCTAGTCACCTCCGTCAATCAGGAGCCAATATATTTGATATATCAAGATTACCCTCCATGGCCTGATCTTCATAGATACATACACACACCTTTGACCATAAGACCACCGAAGCAAGTCTGAACGTTTTTATTATTGGCTGAAAGTCTCTATTTCAACGGCTATCTCATCTGTTGGTTCTTTATTAGTAGAGAGCGCTAAGGCACCACCAGTCTTGGGCTTTAAAGAAACGTAATTAGGGGTAGAAGGGGTTGTTACTTCCAAGGGAATATTTATCAGATACATTACGGATCTTAGTTTGGCCACGAGTAGTCCATACGAGTTAAGGACGTCATCTACCTGAGAAGTAACGTCAAAATATATAAGAGTTAAACCAAAACCATACATTCTTAAATAATCCTAAAAATAGTCTTACATTTTCACAAAATAATTATTTTTTTTATCTAAAAGTGTCCTCTTTTTTTTTCATATCTTCTACAGTTCAGGCTAAATGGTTTATTTCCAAAGAGGGAATCTAGAAATCTTCATGACAGAATGAAGATTAAAAAAGTCCGTGAAGCATCTGTATATTTAGAATAGAAAATAATTGTTTTTTTTAAAAAAAATAGCAAGTCAATGCTGTCCAGGAGCAAATAGTAGAGTGAAAGTTTATACTCGTCATCGGAATAGGGTAAGTGTTATCAGCAGATATATATACACAAGGCCTCGTAGGCTCAACAGCCCATTTTCTTAGCTCCTTTTTTCTCTCTATTTCGTACTTTGGCGTCTAAGTGTGGTAGTTCTTAAGAGTGTTTAGGTGCGTAAAGTTAAGATGCAGCCCGTTTAGAAAGATTGCTTCGAATTCACCAAAGTAGACGTAGTCAAAGCGCCTTGTGAACCCAAATTCTATCTCTCCCCCTTGCAAGGA